>JJOG01006405.1:0-35040 GCA_000715275.1 Gyrodactylus salaris
AGGGGAAAATCTGATATGATTTGATTCAAAATGAGAATTTTGTTTACCAAGACAACGCAAGACCCCGATGTGTGCTTACAAACGCGAAGAAAAGATTTCTGACTTGGATTGGAACCACTTTTTCACCCACCATATTTTCCTGACTTTGCTCCAGCAGATTTTTATCTTTTCCAAGATATGCAGAATCATCTTGTGGGTATAAATTTCAAAACAAGATAGGAGGTTGAAACTTGGATAGCAGCATATTTTGGCTCGAAGAACTCAGAATTTTGGATGAAAGGGATGAAAAATCTTCCTGGTAGATAGAAGAGTGCTTTTGAATCTGATATAAACCATTTTTATTATTGAAGAAAGATTTTTTGTAGAAAAAAAGGATATTTATATTTCACTCAAAATACGAAATTTCTTTCCGAACAACCTAATATTTGAAAAATCGAAGAGAGATCAAAACAGATTGATAGTTTCAGAATGACTCACCTTCAGAAGGATCAATCCACAGACGATAGGAATGGCAGATATGAGGATGAAAATCCTCCAGGAGAACCTGGGCAGGATGACGTAGGCAATGCCAATCTCAAAGGTCGCCCCAAATGCCCAAAAGACCTGAAAGCCCATGAGGACTTGAGCACGATTCTTTATGGGGAGGAACTCGGACATGAGGGCTGAGCCGATTGAGCCGCCGCTGATCGCGAAGCCAATGACAGATCTGAGGAACACGAGCCAGGGATAATTGGGAGATATGGAGGTCAACAGGCCAAAGTAGGCGATGATTCCCAGGACAAGGCCAAAAGACTTGAAATGTAATATTTAAAGTTAAAAATGAAGGACTCTTGAGAGAAACCTCTCATAAACTATCCCCTTTTCAAACAACGGACATGTACTATAAAAAGATGCTAAAAAGGTTTCTGGCTTTTAGATAGAGTTTTCTAATTTGATCTAGACCTTATTTTATTGGATCTAGCATTATTTCAACTTTAACAATTCATCTACTACTCAAAAGTATATATTCAGAGAGATTTGAAGATTTTATACATCCTTTACAAAATTAGCAAAAGATAAAATGAATGAATCTTGATGGTTACTTGATTTTACAAACAAAATTGACTAATTTTTCTTCTTCTCACTGCCCTAGAAAAAACCATAAATGGCAGAGGAGAGGGTTTGACAAGTTTATTATAACACAATTTTTTGGTTTCCTTTAAAAGGCCCCCATTATAATGCCTAATTTTTGTCATCAAATATATAAGAATATTGAAAACACAGAGTATTATTATAAAGCATCTTTTTTAAATAAACGACTAATTGAGTATCATTGAAGTACAGGTCTCCCACCTTTGAATGACATGCTAATACTCGGAAGTAGGAACCTGGCCAAGATTTTATTTTTAAAACGCCTAAAATTAAAATATTTGAAAACCTTGGGAGCTTAAAGTATTATTATTTTTGCAGCTAACATGAGATACCAATGGTTACTTCAAAATTATGTTGAAATATATATAATATCATATGACATGGGAATATTGTATTTATTGTAACCGGACCAGAAATAATTGTTGAAATCCAGCATAACAGGACTCGATTTCCATATGTTTAGAAAGTATTTTTAAATCTACGTGTTGATTTATCAAATGTTCAATTTCGTTTTCTTTACGTTCACGAGAAAATCTGTAACTCAACTAGCATAAATGTAATAAAACGGGATTTATTATTAATACATTGTATTAATAACACTCGAAAAGGATTTCATTCAAATACTTTACCTGCAATTTTTTCTAATCCATATTGACTTTTGAAATCGTTTAAATGGAATTTAAAAATTTAATATTTTAACATTTATTTCCCAAAATATTATTGATGTGAGATGAACAATCAATAAATTTTCTCCCCAAATCGATATTTTATCCAATATTAATTTAAAATTAATTAAAACAAGACTTTATAGATCCTGAAAGCTTTCTATACTCGAGAGTAAATAATTGAGATAAATTTGGAGCGTCCAGCTTGGAGTCTTTAACTCACCGGTAGTCTTCCAAACTGATCAGAGACACGACCCCATATTGGTGCGCCGATTAAGAAGCCAAGGAATACAGCTGTGGTTATCATGGCCACCTGTGACGAAGACAATTGCCACGCACATCTCAGAACTGGTCCAAGAACCGACAAAAGCATCATCTCCATTGCATCACAACCCTAAAAAATTAGTAATGAAAGTGGCCTTACTCCTAGAACTCCGCAGAGTAGCACAAGACGAGCTTGATATCGGCCAAAGCCAGAATACTCGACTGCATCTTCTATTGAAAACTCTACGTTGGAACTGACGGGTTTCGGCTTGTTTTTCTTTGTAATGGTTATTTCTGAATTTTCCGTATCTCTATCTTCAGAATGGTTGTCTTCGTTTATTTCAAGAATCATATCACAGAAAGTTTTATCGCAAAGCCATTCACAATTGTGTCTGGAATTAGCTAAAACAAAAAACAAACTTTTATTGATTGTTTTTCTTTCTTGGAGATATCTGGTGGCAAGACAAAAATGAAAGCAGACTTGGACTTTTTAAGATCTCAATTGTCCGAACCTCTAACTAAGGGATTAGTGCAGGTTTGCCTCAATAATCCAGAGGATCCGATTGAATTCATGTCAAACTTTCTGAGAGAATTTAACAACGCAAATAAACCGTCAAAAGGTAATCAGACATTTTTTCGTTTATTTCATTTCTAGACTTTACTATACCTCTGGAAAGTAAGCTAAATATTAATTCTGAAAATTCAACCAATTATTGATATTTTTTAAGAAACTGTCGAATTTATTGATGGAAGCCAAAATGAATTCAGCTCTGAACTAGTTGAAAATATGAAACTCACAGAAAACACGGATTCCTTCCCTTCAGCTGAAACAGTTGAATATATTTCTCGAATTGAAATAAAAGAAAGTAATGCTAGCAATGAAGAACAACCCGATATAAATGAAGAAGTCACATTTGAAGAAGAAAATGCAACAGAACTAGCGAATGAAACATTTGAAGGAAAGCAGAATGATCTACAGGAAGAAAGTTCAAAAGTGCAAGATGAACTTGAGATCTCTGAAAATACCGCTGTGAATGAAGATCTCTTTATCAACAATGACCCGTCAATTATTGAAGATTCGATAAATTCTGAAGATGAACCCATTGAAGAAGGGTTCGAAGATAGCTTATCAAAGATGTAACACTAACATTGACCAATCATGCTTATTTTGCTTTGCACAAATCAATATTTTCTTATTACTTAAAATATAATATTAATAAGGTGTCTACTTACTAGTAGATATGCAAATATTTTCTTGCAATAAAATATGATTTTAGATTATAATTATTAATCCAGGACCCTTTTCACTTTGTCGCGCGTTTATAAAAAATTTAAGTGTGACTTGAATATCCATAAATATTAAAGGTCTACATGAACGAGTATAAGTTTTGGTATTTTAGTCTTGCTGACTAATATGCTGGTTCTATATTTACATCAAGTATCCAGTCAGAAATTCAATCTGAGATGCAGAAAATAGATTCGAAAAGTAAAAATCTTTTGGACCGATTACCATTATGGTCGCTCTAGAGATTTCAAAAATCTACTCAGTTTGAGTTCTGATTTTTAAGCTTTTTCTCAATCAAAGTAAGTATCTTTTAATATTCACGTATTTGTTAAATCTGGCACACTGAAATAACAGTTTCCAAGAAATCCTTGTAAAAAAATATGTTTACTCAACACAAAATGACACTCGAAGATTAATTATATAATTTACCTTGTATTCTTCAACTAAAAAGTCAATTCTAAGCCAGGAATTTCAAGATGCGTAAAATATGAAGAACTAACAATACTTCTCAGAGTCATTAAAGGGAGATAAATTTTTATTTTTCTATTATTAAATAAAACAAATGTTCCTGCTTTAGACTGTTTTTTGACACTGGAGTGGACAAAGGGTAAAATCTCCAAAAGGCAAAATTGATGACGTTTGGGAACAAGGAGAACAATTATTCCATTATCATATACACATGATAAATGGCCGAATAGCCATTTAAGCCCATAAAGATGAGCACGTTGGCGATTTGTTAGTGAGAGGAATAGACATTATTTTTACTTTCCAGATGTTATCTTCTTTTGTCTCATATTCTCATATGTTGGTCCAACATTGACTTGAAGAGAAAATGTATATGATTTCTTCATAAAGGAAGATATTAATCCAATTAACAATTCGTCTCCTCATATAACCCTCTTTGTAAGGTGTAAGATTTATCTAATTATACATATTGCGTATTAAAAGAAGGGAAAATATTCAAATTTTCGCAAGTTATAAAAATTCATTGAAATATTTTTACTACATCAAGATTTGTAGTTATTCTTATTCACAAAAAAAGTGTGGAGAAAAAAAGTTTATTATCTTTTATATAAATTTGATTAATAAAAAGGAATATATATCTAATAAAATCAGCTTTAGCATTAAAAGAGAGAGAGAGAGAGAGAGAAAATATTATTATTATTTTCTCCCCTACACACACATGGGAGATAGGTCAAGATTAATCATTGCGTAACTTTTAGTCCTTTTGTTTATATTGCGCCAAAAATAAATGTACCCACCATGATAAGAAAATGAATGAGGTTATTCACAATCTTTTTATGGTTGGACTGATATAAATACCATTAACGGGTTTTGACGAGTTCACAATGAACCTTGAGCCTCCATGTGTATTTTGTTTTATTCAATATGAAGAGTAGAATGTGGAAATAACCAATGGGAAAATAAGTCTTCTTTCCTCCCCAAAACGAAATCTCATAACACGAGGAACTGTGTATATTCAAATGTGTATCGTGTACACATACACTATCTCCATATGTACACATCTCTGGGCAAAGAGTATTTACAATGGTACATCACACGCAGAGATAATTTTGTTAGCCTGATTGTTGAGGAATATATATGGACGAGTAAAAAGTATTATACAAATCTAATTATATCCCATCATAACGCTGATACATTTTGTTGAGTGCGACATTTGAGAGTTACAGGTTTCATCGACAACAAACAGTGATAGAGAGTCGAAGAGGAAGGAGTCCATCTAGAGATTGCAGGACCATTTGAATAAACGAGTTTTTGAATAAACTATAGAAGAAAATTCAAAGAGGAAGTATATCAATTCTTCCGGTGTTGTATACTACTCTTTCACTCCTTTGGTGCTGATAAAACAATAAACGAAGAGAAAGTTATGAACATTTTCTCTGAGGAAGGATTCAGTCTGACAAATCAACACTTTTCCACTAACCACTGGCAAGAGGAGAGCGAAGATGCCAATAATGAAACCTTCCTACTAGCTACTGAAGAGGGATTAATAATCAACTCACGGACAACTCAATTATATCCAGATGTATATACTTATTATAATGACAAAAATAATAATCATTCGACAGAAGACTACCCTACGAACCCTCCAACTCTACATCATCATCAAGGGGCTTATTATGCTGAGTTCCATCACGATCAGACAGCTTCTACAACCACAGATAATACGACATCTTCGTTTTACTATCTCAATGACAGCCGAGAGGCTATCGGAGATGAGAATAACGACAAAGAATTCTACTCTGAGTTGAACTACGAAGTCGGATGCCTAACGGATTCTAATCAGACATATCATTCTGATGTTAGATCACAAGAGTGAGTTTTTTTTCTATTCTTCCATAGTACGACTAATACCTGTGAATATTTTTCTTTCCCCAATATGCAATGATTATACCATTAAATGAGCAACTCAGTTTAAAACTGATTTTGAAAAAAAGTTACATTTTAATATTTTTCATCCTAATTCCTAACAGGTTTCTAGTCCATAGAAAGAATTGATAAAAAGCTAATCTAAAGTTTTTAGTCACTCATTTTAGGGATTCACACCGATTTATTTTGGCTCGTTTAATATTAGTTTGATCTAGGCGACTTTTAGACGAGAGATAATATTCAGCTTGACCATGAGATTACATGAGCAAAAGATAATTCTTGTTTTTTTGTCCATTTTGGTGATATTGATTTGAATGATGAAAAAGGGGAGTAATAATAGCGATAATTAGAGAGAAAGAAAAGAACAACGAAAACAGATAGCTATTTCAATTCCGGAAGTTTGCGATTTTAAAAGTAGGAGAGAAAGAGAAAAAACGCTATTCATGTCTCTTGGTCATATTTTGAGATGTTAACTGTTTGCTTGTGAAGAAAAACTGATTCTTTGGACAACAATTATTGTGTAATTAATAACTATTATTACTGAATTTTTAAATTCATTTAGTTATAATAATTATTTTGAAGCATGTTTGAGCTCTAGTTCTTTTAACCAAAATACAGTCAAACTTTTCCGTATTAAAATTGTGTTATTTGGAATTCTCTTCAAGTTTTTTTCTTTGAATTAAGTTTTATAACCGAATCTAACTCTCTTCGGGTTCAGATGAGGGAGGGTTTGAAACTCATTTCATCCTCCACACCATCCCTCCTAATTTTTCTAGTTTTGATTAGTGAGCTGATCAAAAAAGGATTCTTTTTTTTGTAACTTCTTTTGCCCATCGCCATGAATCGAATTCAACTTGACCCAACCGATTGAGTATTATCTGATTTCAATCATTACCCTAGGCGTAGATTAATATTTAATCTTCAACCAAATTAGATATACCTTGGCTAACGGACAAAAGTACGATGAAACTCAACTATCAAATGAGCAACACTATTATTGGAACCATCAGCACAACAGTAATGATCACATAAATCCAAATGAAGAGCATTGTATTTACGAGAATTTGTCAAAAGATTTTGGTTAGTTCAAGAGTATTAATACTCATTCAAGGTGTGGGTTCGAGTCTATTACCTCGAATCCTTCTAGAAGTGTCAAATAGATATAAAATTGACACAACCCTATTTATATATAGAACTCGAGAGGCGCAAACTAATTTGTAAATCTTTTTCCCCCAAAAGACATGCTACATCAATTGGATGAAAATTTCAATATGATGATTCCGATGAATGGACAGTACATTGAGAAGCAAATAGAAATCGACTCTCTGTTAGATAATCAAACGCACGAAATCAACATTCCGAAAGTCTATCACGACCCCTCAGGTGGCTTGAAAATTACAGATTCTATAGATTCACAAGCTAATAACATTGGGCTAGCACAAACATCAAACACCTCAAATCTTTATCACAGAGGGTCACTTCAACTATGGCAGTTTTTAATAGCCCTTCTAGATGATCCGAATAGTCAGAATCTTATCACCTGGACAGGTAGAACTTTGGAGTTTAAACTCAATGAACCTGAGGAGGTTGCACGTCTTTGGGGTATACAAAAGAATCGTCCCGCTATGAACTATGACAAGCTAAGCCGGTCCTTGAGGTACTACTACGAGAAAGGCATTATGCAAAAGGTCTCTGGCGAGAGATATGTCTACAAGTTTGTCTGTGAGCCAGACCTGCTATTCGCCTTAGCCTTCCCTTCAGAGGAGACAAGTCGCATTTCAATTAACAGTAAAGATGATGGCACTACTCTTTATCTACCTACATCGTTTAGTAAGCCAACCCTTAAAGACCTCACGCCAGAAAATCGGAGTAATACATATGTCATGATGAGATGTAAGAGATTGAGTTCTCGGTCAGACCCATTAAAGGAGCCCCATGATCAAAGTGAGGTTAATGCGAACAAATGGTTAAAGAGCAACTTTTACGAACAGAACGATGACCAACTTACAAGGAATTATACTATCCCTCAAAAGCCCTTTGATGGTCAGAGCGCTTCAGAATGAACCTTTTTACAGTGAGAGTATTAAAAGTGAAATAAAAATTCATTTTTCTTAATTCAAATGTGATATTAAAAGTATATTTCCTTAGTGATATCGCAATGGTAAAAATTGTTATCAAAAATAAAACTCATTTTCTAACATAATAACAATAAAAATTGCCCAACATTCATCAATTGTGCACATGTTTGAGGGAATATTGAAAAAAAGTGTTAATTATATAATAATAATAATCCAACTGCCAAATCGAAAGTCTAGAAAGATGGTGTCGAGATGAAAATCTTTTATTAAAATTGAAATAGATAGTTGATTAATGTACGCAACATCTCACCTCAATTTAGACGACGCATACACGTGTTCTGTTTTATAATGAAATACCCTAGAGAATGTTCAATCATGTAGAAATTCCTCTCGCCACTAAAATCCCGAATGAAATATGACCCCAAGAGTAGGGAATATACAAATTTATGGAGATTATTAATATTTCCAAGGTGGATTCGAAGGTAGAAAGTTGATTTCATGGCGCATTTTTATGCTTCAGTTTTATGTACTAAACAAAAACAATACACAAACTAATCTTCAACTAGTGCCAAGGACTAGAGTATAACTTCACTAAACTAAGTTGATGCCTTGTAGCTTATTATAAATTATAATATTTTAATTTCCATTTCTTGAGTAGTGAAACTCAATTTCAAATAACTGGAAATAAAATACTAGAGATCTACAAAATAAGGCTGGCTTTTAGAAATCATTTCATCCGTTTTTTAATTAAAAAATTATTCATACCTTTTTTGAATTTAGTTTCATAGCCGAGTCTAACTCACTTCGGGTTCACATGAGGGGTTATAATGGGGAAGGAGAGTTCGAAACTATTTACCATGTAAACTTGTTTCGATGAGGCACGATACCGGACCCACACCATATGAGATATCATATTTATAGGACTTGGGGAACAACCCACTGGGCCAAACCTTACCTTACTAATTTGAACGATGCAACTTTTTTACCTGTATATCCATTCATTTTGAATGAAAAAATTATATTTTTGCACAAAGTGTTAAACCCATTTATATTTTTTTCAAAACAAGTGTCTTCTTAATTATTTTTCTTGAGATGCGTGTCCCAACTGAGTAATCAACTCACTCATTTATTGCTTGTGGAGAACCTTTTTGAACTCATTCTCCAAAAAGACATTTATCAAGTATTCGTTGGAGATCTTGTCAAAGATTTCTATCTCCGCCTTTAGACCCCATTTCAGCATTTCATCAATGTGACTCTTCAACTTCACTTCATATGGGTAGTTCTTGACAATATTCTCCAGAATCTTGACGTCTCGTTTATTCAATTTCATAAAGTCTCTGCCGAATATTTGGGCAGCAAATATTTGCCCGACAGAGAGGCCTAGAAATTCAAGTCTCTCGCATCTAGCCGGTTCTTTCTCTAAAGACATTGATGCCTTATTAGAGCCGTACTTGTAGGTAAGATAGATTAAATAGCCATGCGCGTCACAATCCACAAGACAATAGAACTTCATTGTAGGAATCTTTTCAGAGAGCATGTTGAGAAATTGCCTTGTTATCAGGTCTGGGAATCCAGAAGAGGTTACGATTATATGGTTTCTGAAGCGTTCAGATTGATAAATCTTGTCAAAGACGGAATGCTTCTCCACAATCAGCACTAATTTTGCAGAGGTTGTAAAGTCTAATCGTCAAGAGAATGAATTTTACTTGATTTGTTATCAATTAGCTCATAGGATAGGGTTTCAGGAAATTCTCCTGTCTTAATTTCGCCAGAAGTTTCAATCTTGAAGTTACCAAATATTTTACACTTTTCCATGGTGATCTAAATGTGGATTAAAGTATTTTATGAATTACGAGTTTCAAGCAAAATCTATCACATTTAAGGTGCTTACAAACGCTCTCAACTATTACATCAATGTTTGGATAATTCTTAAAGATGAGAGGGCTTTTGTAGAAGAGTGCTCTTTTAGAGATTTTTCTTTCTTTAATGAGGATTTCATGAAAACTAGACAACAGGCAGAGATACTGGGATAATTTCTTGTGA
Source organism: Gyrodactylus salaris (assembly GCA_000715275.1). Lineage (NCBI taxonomy): Eukaryota > Metazoa > Platyhelminthes > Monogenea > Gyrodactylidea > Gyrodactylidae > Gyrodactylus > Gyrodactylus salaris. The sequence continues at coordinate 9,858 of JJOG01006405.1, forward strand.
TCAAGATTACTGAGGTATTTGGAAAACTCGTTTTCTGTACCAAGAGTTGATTGCATCGCTATTATATTGAGGAGACTAACGAAAACATTTTCAATTTCACAAATCATTTTCAAATATGAAATAATAAGCTGTAAGTGATTAAACAAAACAATAGTTTATCAGTAAATTTTGTTTATCAGCATACACGAATTGTAAACTTTGATTTCAATATTAAAGATGCTCTTCATTGCCTTAGTTTTAAATATATTCAGTCCTTTATACTCATTCGTATACATGAACCCATCAGAAGATTTCGTGATAAACGATCCAAAATCAAATTTCGGATCCTCAATTTCTGGCTATAAATTCCTAGACAAAATTGGCTACCTCATCGGGGCTCCCAAAGCTGGCGATAGTGGCAAAATCTTCTTTTGTCGTAGGATTGGCAAATGCCAAGATCTCACAGAAGTCTTCTTCAAAAAAAACCTTATGGGCAGAAACTTTACCGGCAGCCTTTTCGGCGCTACAATTGTTCCATTTAAAGATAAACATATCGTATGTGCTCCGAATACGAGAACTGAAAACTCGCGACTCTTCGTATCTGGCTTCTGCTTCTTCATATCAAACTCCCTCAAGGTTGTTGGGAACGTGAACTCTAATTCCTGCTCACACCTTCAGGAGAACTCTAGAAACCCCTTGATATTCAGGAGTTGCCTATTCGGCATGAGTACATCATCCAGCAACACCCACTTCCTCGTCTCGACGCCCCTGTATCGTGGTCGTGGCCTTGGGGAGATAAGTAGTGATTTGAAAGACTTTCACAAGTCATATGATGAGCAAATAATGCCTAACCAAATGGTGGGCTATGCTACAGCGAACAGCAACAAGGTTACTCTAGATGGAACTGAGTTCATTATACTCGGGGGTCCGGGTATACCAGAGGTCGTTAATGAGAAGTTTGAAGTTGGCGGTCCTGAGGGAATTATCCAAATCCAAGGAGCTAACAATTCGGAGAGTTATATTCTCAAGGGGAAAGAGTTTGCGTCGGCTTTCGGATCCGCGGTCCTACTCATTGATCTCAACAATGATGGGTGAGTGAATTTTGTTAAAAAACTTTTTATATTTTCTCTTGCATTTCATTATACAATTGAGCATTTTATATTCTTAGAAAATCCTTCAATAGGAGTCCAAACCTTTTAATCAATCAAAATGAAGGTGGCATTTGTGAATCATTGCTTATCATTATGTAATCTGGTGCATGGAAGATAAGTTGCAGGATTTTATAACATGTTAAACCTTGTCTGATAGACATGAGGATTTCTTAATTAGATAACCTTTTATTACAATCATGACTCATGGTGTATCTTGGGGGTTTTATGGAAATTAATTCATGCTTATAATTATAAAAAGTCAAGAATATTTCATGAAAAAATAAGAATTGGAAAATGGCCTTGATATTCATTTTTTGCATTCCAGCGATTTTAAAAGAAGATTGACTATTCAGATATTTTAATTACCAGTAAAAATATAATGCTTATTTAAATATGTAAAACTAGAATCTTTCCAAATGTAAATTTCAATTCAAAACCATAGAAAGATGACCAATCTAAAGAAATGTTGGCCAATTATAATTTCTAAAAAATTAGATTTATTATTCTCTAAACTAATAATCATTCATGCTTAAGAATTGGACTTGAGTTCAGAATTAAATTTTGTTAATCACTAATGCATAAAAATTAAGTTTGAGTTTATTTTCTTCTTGGATTCTTCTCGAATTCTTTATCAGTTTTTATCCAGAAAATGTTTATAAATATCTAAACATCAAAATCTCATATTGATTTAATTCCTCACAAAATTTAGAATACTCTAGCAATAATACAGAGACCTCCAGAGTAGCTTTTCAACCCTTTTGTGTAAAATTTGCTTCTTGATTGATGTTTAATAATTATTGAAGAAATTCGTCATTTGATTCAGTTTTTTATTTGTTTTAATTTAATTTCTCTCTCTTTCGAGAAATAACATTGAAGCAACATGCCTTATTCTAAATCAATAATCATCATCATTCACTAATGGCATCTACACATTAAGTATCCTCTAATGAGAACTTTATTTGAAGAGAGATGGAATAAATAAAATAAAAACTGAATTGTACAAAAAATGACGATAAAAAAACTTTTTTCGCATCAAGACATTAGAACCACAACTCCTGGATTCTCATCAGAGACTTCATCTTGAGAGAAATGCGCAATGGGGGTAGAGAGAAAAAGGCTAGCACTATTCGAACTCTTGACTCATCAATGAATTATAGTATTTTTTTCTATTGCTAAGAAATTGATTAATTATACAAGCTCTGCGTGACTTTTCTGGCTCGTGTACATTCAGAGAGTGAAGAAGAATGGACTAGTTCACGGCTATTGAATGGAGAAGAAGAAAACTTTTCCTTATCACTTTTAATGACGAGAGCGTATGCATTTTGGTTCACGCGCGAAGAATAAAAGATCTTCCTTTATATATACCGAGTGAATCATCTTATGAAGTTAAATGTATCAACTTTGAAAATAAAAAATATGATTTTTTTGACAGTTGTCTGACGTAATCCAGGCTCTCATAATGGAATAAAAGGAACAGAAATTGTGGTACTCTCAAGTCGGTAATGTGTCTGATTTAATATTATCAACACTAGTGAGGGTATTTTATATTAAAAATATATAAATGCGTCTGTCTGAACAGATTTACAAAAAGACGTCCAATTTTTTCAAGTTAGAAATCATAAAAATTTGTCTAATGTAATATCAATATATTTTTTGCATATTTCTGCATATTCCGATAAAAGAATATTACACACTCGATAACTTGTAAAGAGTGTTGCAATCCCATCTATTTGAGTGGAATTATCTTCAAGTACATCTAGAATTTATCCTAAATATCATACCAAAAACATTATTTCAAGTTGCAGATTTTGTCATAGTAAAAAGATCAGAGCTTATAATTCAAGATGTATTCGCATGGATAGTGTTTGCATTCCGTATGTACAAGGCGCTTAAAATTCAACTTTTTAGCTGTAATAATAATAGTAATGCATTTGATACACTAAGCATACAAATAACCGATCAGGGTTAAATATCTGTGTTTTTTTTTCTGATCCCATTGACACACAAGGTGAACTGATCTAACCTATTATCAGGTCATTGCTAATGCAATAATTATTTTTTTTTCTGATAGTTGAGAAATTCATTTCTTGTAAACTTGCATTTCTAATTTAGCCTAGATGATTTGCTCGTTGGGGCCCCGCATGAACTCCACGTGGAAGATATGAACAACTTTGGCAAATATCGTAACGGCATGGTCCACGTCTTTATGAACACAAGGAGCCCTTTGAGACCGTTTGATTTCACGGACGGCTTTTATTACACGATCAAGCCTCCGGTTAATGTCTCTGAGAGGTCCCACTTTGGAGCGACCATTGGCAAAATTGGCGATATAAATAATGATGGGATTGAAGGTGAGGGTTTTACCTCATTACTAACTAAGTGACACAACTTTGTTTTGTGAAAAGATAGACTGAGGTAGAAGAAGGATTTACATTTTTCAACATATTGTATAAACTTGGACTGATTTCAGGATTGTTCATTCCTAGAATCGCTTCAGCATCGTTTTCAGAGAGAAGTCTGTTTATATAATGCTTGCTTTTTAAAGGATCTTCTTTCAAATCCATAATTGTTATGTGATAGTATTCACTGAATAATTTAGAATCTTTATTCTCAAATATTTATTATTGCAAATATCAAAAGTTGGAATTATTTTACTCGAGTTCTCAACTTTTAGTACGAGATATTTAAATGCTTCTGAGCAAGGTAAAGTTTTAACATTTAATTCTAGATCAAATTGAGATAGAAAATACTCTTTAAAATCAATTTATTCAACATAAAATCAGATCAAGTTTTATAAACAAAAATATCAACCTAGTTTTGGCTTGTTTTATTGAAAATAACACTTCTTCTACCTGCTCTACTTAACAATCACGTCAACATTTTTTGATCTACTTTTCAAAGGTAAGGCATGTAATTTCAATCGAGAAAACGGATTGATTTGAAATCATGATAACCTTAAAAACATGATGGTATCCGAGCAGAATTTGATACAGAATACTTTTTCTTCATTCATCTTCACTAAGAAATCATTCAATTAATCTGAGCAGTCTTGAGAGATATCGATAATACTGCAGAGATGGTTGATCTTCTCGATATTGACCACGCCTTAAACAAGTTTTTTATTTCAATTATCAATTCATCTCTTAAGGTATGTCATGTGTGTTGCTAAAATAATTTGTAGAATTCTCATCTGCTTTTACTCTTATGATGAAATCTGAGGAATTTAGATCGTCTTTGATATATTCGTGTTAAACTCTAAATAGTTCATCGCAATGGGTTTTCAATCTTGATCTGAATGGATACTATCCATTGGATAGGTGCTGTCTTATAATTATTTTCAATTTCTCAAGTATAAAACAACATCGATACAATTCTAGCACCATAGAAGACTAGCACAAGAGCTCAGCAGTGTGCTGATATGAAATAAGAAGAGAATCTGTCTGATATAACATGACCTTAATTGAGATTTATTGATTGGTGTAATTGAACATTTGATTCAAAATATCGTGTCTCCTCAGAATTTCAACGAAAACTAAAAATCTATCTCAAAAAGTCAATTTGCATACCATCTTTTAAGTAAGTACTTTAGTGTGAATTGTTCGAGAAAAAGAAAGTACAGGGAAACTTGATACAAAACCCTAGTATTGCATCACCAGTCCACTCGAGTCATTTCGTGAGAGAAATCTCTCTCTCATTGTGCCTTACGAATTAATCCTGTCTGAAAATGTGAATTCCCACACAGCTTTCTAACTATCTCCTGTTGCATAAGGGTTCACCAGTATTATGTGAAGGGAAGCAGTAAACACAAGAAAGCATATGTCAATTTCTTTTGAATGAACATTTTGTCACAATATTAGTGGTAAATACTCTGTATTTCGAGTCTCCTTTTTTCACTCAACTTTATTTCAATAATAGTACAAATCCTATCCTCTATCATACACAACAGTAATGCAACATGCTTCTTGTGTAAAATGCTTTTGTTTAGATTTTGCAATCAGTGCCCCAGCAAGTCATGATCGTGGAAAGGTGATTATTTATCTTGGCTCGTCAATGAATCGTCAGATTACAGAGCCTGTACAAGTGAATCTCTATTACTAAATTTGATATTATTACATTTGTTTATCCAACTGTACAACATGGTCTATGGATTTTAGGCGTAGATTCAAGAAATTTGTCTCTCTATTATCTGGATAGATTGACATTTTTTTCTACTAGGAAAAATACTAGTTTTGAAATTGCTTTAGTGAGATTTTTCTCGAGAAAAAGGCAGCAAACCTTTTATTAGAAATGGGTTTACTGTATCCAATGATTTAGTTCTGGATTTATTTTAATAATAATTTGAGTCCTATCACAATAATTTGATAGGCTTCCAATTGACAGAATAATAAATCTTGTAACCAAAGGGGGTTTTGAGAAGGCACTTAAAGTCCATGCTTCTCAGATAGCAAATTTATTCCGTTTGAATTAAGTGTTAACTCGATAACTTCTTAATTAGATAATCACTGGACATTTAAATCAAAAGGGCTTCGGCAAGGCTCTTTCCTACAACCAAATTGACTTGAACAATGATGGCCTTGTGGACATTGCCATCGGATCCCCGATTGACGGAACAGTCTCAGTTTTCTTTAGCAATACTCCAATACAGTAAGAACCCTCGTTAAAATTATGAAAGAATTCTTCTGAGAATGCACTTATAAAGTCTACAAATTTCATGTTTTTAAAGACTTTTTTGGATTAATCAATTTTTGTAAAAATTCTTAAGTTGGCAAAATTTTTCAAATTTTAATTTAAAGAAAACGTGAAATAATTCATTCAATCAAAAATCACATTAAATTTCTGAAATATTTTTAAAAGAGCAGATTGAAATTGGATCTTTTAACTTGTTGAGCAATGGTTTTTACCTTTCGGAGTCCATCAGAGAACCAGTTATCATCATTGAGACCAGGATTAATAGTCATCTAGAGTACTTTATTTCGGGCAAACTTGACGAGTCGTTACCCACCTTACCTATTCATTTCTCAAGTAGTTAATGCACATCTTTTAGGGTTCGCTTCAATTATAGAATCGTCAAGATACCCTGTGGCCAATTGTTGAATGGGTATCACTCGAGTTCCGAGTGCCAGGAGCTCAGAATCATCAGCACCTACGAGAAAAAGAGTTCTAATTGCTTTTCCCAGAATCTCGAAATAGATCTCCTCTTGAAGATCAATCCGGATGGAGGGTGGTGGAATGAGCATATTAGTAGCTCGAGTCAGTTCTTTAAAAACTTTTCCGAAACCTCACAACACCTAACAGCCTATGACAAGACCCTAGAATGGCCCCTGAGCAATACCTACTTCGCCAACGAGACGAAGCATGAGGGTGCACGTGAGAAGCTGGGCGTCTTTTGGAAGAAGAACGCCACAGCCCTTGCCACCGTAGATCCGACAAAGAATGGTTATATTATTAACAGTTTGAATCTCCACTGTACCAGCAGCAAGGACAAAGAAAATACTTTCAAAATCGTAACCAGAGTGAGTTAAGTGTAAGAAAATTTGAAAGTTGTCTGGTTTCATAAAATAAACAAAATTTCATTAGTAATGTTGAAATCAATCATGAGAGTGTCAATCAATGCTAATTATTACTTATATATATAATTCATTATATATCTGTACAAAAGATTTGCTAAATTTTTGTATTTCAAGACATATAACCGCTAATTTTCTTTCCCAACCACAGATAAAATAAGTTTTAGCTTAAATTAGAATTATTCTGATACACGATGAAGAATCGTGATAAGGGCTAAATTACTGACATTTATTTTTTGTAGTTCATAAATCTATCTAAATAAATTCTAGGATTATTGAGCAATATTTTTGCATTATTTCAAGTTTTTGACAAAATTATGTGTTAAATGTTTGACAAAACTCTTACACTATCTGCCTAAAAATTAAATTATTCAGTTATTATTTCAGATGAACCCTGAAAATAAAGTTTTTTGAAACATGAACTCAAAATTATATCGGTCTCCGAATCATAGTCAATTAAAGATCGCAGAAGCCTTCCACATGAACAAAATTCAGCCTTTTCTTTGCAAACAAAATCAGGGTAAAAATGATCTCTACCGTGGTTAGAAGAAATAATAATCCTAGCCAACCTTTAATTACCCAAACCGCAACGATATAGAAGAAGGAGAATACTTTCATGGAGTGAGCCTAGCAACTCCAACAAAATTACCAAATATTTTGTTGAAGGAATCTAAAATAGCATTGATTTCTGTTAAATAATTAGGTCTAGAGATATCACAATTCGAAAAGTAGTATTTTATACGTGTAAAGCATGTAAAAGCAATTTTCTATTGAAATTAGAATGCTTCGGGCGGCCATATCATTTGAAAAAATTAGTAATTAGGAATAAGTAGGCTTCCTAACAAACAGTAAACAAATTCTCTCTAATTTATGTCCACAAATACAGTGCGAAAAGCAATAGAGTCTAGACTTGATAGATAAATTTTGACTTTCCGAAATTTCTCATTCACAGAATCCAAACTTTGAAGACGGCAACCGTGGTATACAAATTGGTCTTAAGTGGTCCATGAAAGAAATCCAAAGTAGCAAGGAACTAGCTCCGTCGTTTCTGCCCGCTGTCAACTCAATTGATAATATCGAGTTTATCCAGGTAAGCCTAACGTTTATGTAGGAAATGTTTTATTAGTCAATTTTCTCTCTCAATGCAGCTTCGTGAGTCTACTCAGAGGGAAGAAGTCAAGTTCGAGACAGACGTTGATATCGATTCTCTAGTGTGAGTAACATATTTTAACAAAATAAAATAATACTATTGAGTATAAAATCTAATTAATTATTATTAATTATCCATCTCTGGTTTATGGATGTTGATGAATCTGTTAAAAGCATATTTAGTAAACTCTTTACGCAAAGATGTGAGGTTAAATCTCTGACCTTACACGGAGATGGTTGCCAATAGAACAAGTAAAAAGAAGTGAATATGTATACGGAGAGCTTCTAGTGTATTTATATATATTCACTGCTCAGAGACTTCTCATTGTCTTACCTGTATAGAGAGTGTTGGGTACAAGACTTGTTCAACAATTATATGTGCTTGAGTAGAACTCAATCAAGCATCTGAATAGAGTTTAGATAAGCCATTTCTGACATCTCGGTGAATTGAAATCAGCTTTTTAAATCATCATTGTCCAAAGTATTGATTATAGATTTATTTTTTTGGAATAAAGAAATATTTTCAGAGATATGGGGTTTAAAAAGCTTTATTTTCGTCAGACTCTTACAACGGCTTAGTTGAGTACAGGATTAACCAATGAGCATAAAGGACAAACTATTCACCCTCTGCTCATTGGTTTATCTTATATATTTTGTAGTCAAAGTGTTTAACTTGGTCATTATATATAATAACCGGTTAAAGTGGATAGTCAAGAGTGTTTTGGTCAAAGTGTATAATCGATTTACGACATTTATATCTTAAAATCAATATAATGTTATAAACTTACGAATAACCGGTAGTGCCTCTAGTCCTAGTTATTTTAAATGTATGATGTCAGATTGATTCACTCTTTTCACTGATTGATAAATGCACACAATATTTATGCAAAACTCTATTTTTCGAAACTGTAGCCCTTTTAAAGATCTCTCGCTGGTTATCAAAAGTTGATTCATATAACATTGATTTTAAGATGTTGATTGTAAATGAAACATGAAGTATTCAAGAATATTGCAAAAATGGAAGCAGTCTGTCTTACACTCAAGACACTCTTGATTATTCACTTTGACCGGTCATTATATACATGATGACCAATTTAAACACGTTGACCATTATATTGTGAGAAAATAAGAAGAAGCCGAAGATATCGTAGGAGATAACGCGTATATTTCGGGCATACTTGTCAATCCAAATTTATACACATTTACAAATATCTTTTAACCGAGAGACAATTGTACATTTATGAATTCATTGTGTTAATTGATTTACAATTATTACGTTATTAATTGTTTGTAATAATGGATCGGCTCTTACCTAATGGTACCTAAAAAAGTACGATATCTTCGGCTTCTTCTTATTTTCTCAAACTATGAACGAGCTTGCTCGCCTCAAGACTTAATCATGTCTTAATAAGACATGGTCTTACCTATCCCTGACAGGCTATCAGATGAAAACATTATATTGTATCGTATGAGAGAAATGATGTTTTTAATTGCACAAACTAAAAAATCCCTTTGCTATTGGGTTTTGATAGTTCGAATCGAATTTGAATTAAATAAATCTCAGATTTTAGAACGGCACAAACGACGGCTTGCAATTGATTGCTGATGCATTGTGCCCTCGTTTAGCCACACCATAGACACAAAATAGGCATGAATAATTTTCAATAATTATTGCCTCCATATGAACCAATCATCAGGCTTACTAGCTAGTAGTAAATAGTATTCTTTAGTCAATAACCTCTGACTCATTGTATGTGGTTTGTTATCATCTATTTCATGAAACCGGTATAAATGTAATTTCTTAAATGTCAATTGTGTTTTTTAAATTAAATTAGAATAAAGGGAAGATATTGTAGAAGAGTGAAAGTTTGATTGGAAGAGGTTAAATATGCTATCCTTTTTCAAAGACAGGCCATTATTATCTTATAATGAGTTAAATAGTGCATTTTTTAGGAACTTATTAGAAGAGAAAAGTAAGGGGCCTCTCATTCAATTTCGTTTATTCTAGTTGAATTTATAATTTACGCTCAGTCAAGTTTTTCAGGAGATTAAATTCGTGTTTTTTTAATTCAATAATCTTGCTTATCCAACCTCAATAGCGACAACGATGGTCTTGTGTTGTATATTAACAGTGACGTTGAAAATCCGATCAATATCCGGTCAACTATAAGAAATACAGGAACAAATCCGATCAGCGGAATGACATTTCTCTCAAGTTTTAACGAAAATCTAATGGCAAGTTCATTTTTGAGCACCAACAATTTTTAACTTATTTAAACTTTAAACCAAGATATTGTCTAATACTCCATTTCTATTGGTTGATAGATTGTGGCCAATGGAAATGCTTCTCTAAATGGCAAGCACTAGAATTGGCCGTATTTACTTTTCAAGTGTAAAATCTTGGTACATTATTCAGTAAACATTCCAAGACTACTCTTTGAAGTAATAGAATTAGTTATTAATATCTGGCAGGCAGGAAGGTTGAAAAGTCTTAATTAATGGTTAATAGAATATGGTAGGCAAAAGCTTAAAAAGTACAGAAAAATAAGTATATTCCTAATAGTAAAAAGGATAAATTTATCGTAACCCAATTAAGTGTTTTTCTTGTTAATCTCTCTACCCTCTCTCTATGCTGTACGGCTAGACAAAAGGCCATTTATTTACTTTACATTGTCCAGAAATGCATTTTGAAGAAGCTTCTTTTTTTCAAGTCATTTCTAATTAACCTCGATAAAAAGAGTTATCCAAATAGAAATGCAATACCACTACTATTCGATCTCTTGTCCGCTGTGAGAGGAAAAGGTACTTTTCTCATGTTAGATATATATTTGATGTGAAGGACTTTTAGATAAAAGGCTTCATTAATCTAACCAACTTGTAACTCAATTATGGTTAATAATTCGGCAGAAAGCTGATTTATGAAAGCCTTCTTTTGAGTTATCCCTTTAAGCCTCGGTGTTGCTCCTGAGCAACATTGGCTTTTCTTATCGTAATTCATATATCCAAGGTCGTAAAATACATCAAGTCTCATCATTTTTCAAGTCGAATTTTGAAAATTTTGATTTTTACTATTTCCCTCTCTTACGTTGTAAAAGACTTACAATACGTAAAAACTCTCATAACCGAAAGGTTCATAAAATTTAATTTTTAGCCTAGTTCACTTTGATAAATAGGAATTATCCTTGAATAGTCGGGTCTTAAAGGGTTAAACAGGAATTTTAAAGAAAGATTTTTTATATCTGGTACTTGCAAGTAGCAAGGTGAAATTTATTATTATTTATGCAGACCCTATCGAAAGGTGAGACGCTGAGGAATGGTGTTGCCTTGTGCGTATTCAGTCAGATAATCAAGCCTGGGGAATTGAGTGAATGCGAGATCCAGTTTAGAGCGAAGAAGAATATCGATGAATTCTCACGGCCGGTAACTTATCTAAATTCAACCTTTTATCAGTGAGTTAACTGAAAGGTCTTGAAGCTGCTTTTGAACATGTTCTCACAAAATTTGTGTTAGGCCGATCAAGTTTAACGTATTTCAAAATCGTAAATATTTATTGGTTGAGATTCAGTTAAGGCTTTGGAGGTGTTCTGCTTTTTATCGTCAAAATAATAAAAAATCTAACTTTAGCAATATGATCCCGATAAAGGAGGTAGAGACGAGAAGAGACAAAATAAATTTGAAGCAATACATCTTCCTTCAAACTGAGAGGTTAGTTATGAGTCTAATGAAATACAGAGCTCTTCTTATTCTGTACCCTTTCAGTCGTATAGATCCATCAATCACATACTTTTCGGGAAATATTTCCGGTACATCTGGAGAGGGAGAGAACAGTCTCGGTAATACAAGGATCACGTTGTCGGTCAAGGTAATTATTCACGTTAATACAAATTCATTTCTATCTTGTTAAGGACTGGAGTTCATGGTTATCTGACGATTTTCAAGTCTCTTCAACTTTTCCACAAGGATCCACGCTCGAATTAACCCTTTTGCGACTTCATTTTTATTATACTCTTGCTAATTCCGTTAGTAGTATCACCAATTAAAATAAAGAAAAATTGCTTTAAGAAGGTTCGTGAAATTTAATTGATCAAATCACCAGTCACAAATTAAATATTTAAAAAATGAATAAAATTGTTGAGATCAAAATTACAAAAAAGAGTTGATTTTTAATCAAATCATTATGACCGTTATTTCTTCCATCTCTCATTATATCATTGCATACAGATAACTCAAACAAAGAAGGTATCTGTGGGAACGAAAGGCAAGATCGTTGTTCATTGGCCTTATGAGCTGACTGGCGACGTCAGCGAATCTCACGGTCCCTACATGTTGTACCTTCTCGACTTCCCCAAGTTCACATCACATTTGTCGAGTTCTATCGATAAAATTGTCACCTGCGACAGTAAGGCCTTGAATAGGATCGTCAATCCCTACTCGAAAAAGATCTTCCACAAAAACAAAAAGTTTGGCACCCAGGTCCATTTGTCCGATCAGGTCAACTTTCCCCTTCACTATGATCTCGAATATCCGAGTCTTCTCAAGGATTTCGTTATAAATAACATTGATGATAAAAAGCTTGAGACTAATCTAGTGAGTATATAGATTATATGTATTTATATAAATAGACCTATTTTTCTGTATACATAGGAAGATATTTGTCTAGAAGATGAAAAACTAGAAAATCTTTAATTTCAGTATGATTTTCTCTTTTTGTAAGAATCCTGCCTCAACATGGTCAAGAACCAGCAGAAGTCTTACAACTAAGCATTTGTATATATTCTTGGTGTTCCATTGAAGACGGGAAGTTGAAAAAAATGTACGAATAACCTTTGAAAGATAACTAGTTTTTACATTATTTTAAACTGACACAATAAGCTTCTTTTCCTAAACTAAGAGTCTTGGAAGTTTGAAAATTACACAGATTATTAGTAATTTGTTCGCAGATCGTTTTTGAGTTTGCTGTTTAATTTCTTCAAATAATACCATTTTCCCGAAAGATTTAATGTTTTTATGAATTTCAGGGCTCTTTCCATATTTTTAGATCGTCAGTTTTGGCCGGGATATATGATAGTTTAAATCAAAAAAGTTGATTTGAGCGAAAGCATCCAATTTGAAAAATTCTGAGAAAGCCATTTTGAGAAAGGAATCAAATCATTGAACTTATTGCCGTATCACACTTTATTCGGCAAATTTAAATTTTTGTTAAAATTGTAAGATCAACAATCAATACCGATTCATACAAAAATAGATTTCTATTAATATCATAGGTTCAAGGAATGCTTGAAGAGGCCACAACTGGTCTTTAATATTTAGAACTTGATGAAATTAATTGAAAATTAAAAAATCTCTCTCTTAATTCATTTCGACTCTCATTATTCTAATTACAGTCCTGCTTCAACGGCCAAGTCCGATGTGTCCCGATAGTCTGTGAAGTGGAGAGCATCAAGACTTCCCCGATAGAAATCAACTTTCAAGCGAGAATCTGGGAGGACACCAATCGCCTACAATTTCACAAGCTCCACCTGGCCAAATTGAGTCTCAACGCCACATGGTATCCGGATTTGGACTTTCAAATCGTCACCCATGGTCAATATAACTCCAACGGCATTGTGAGTTCCTCTCTGCCTTAATTCCAATGAGCTTTTCCAGTCATGGCTGAAGGTCACAATGCACTTTATTTCTTTGTTATCATCATCGCCTTTGTTGCTCTAGAAAGTTGTCTCAAATTTTGCATATTCCTCAGTAAGTGCTGCTCGTCACTTTTATCTCAGCATAAAATTGCATGACATGTTCATATATTCGATTTCATTCATATCTATGGGGAAACTTGAATTATTCCCTTTTATTATATTTTATTTATATATTGTATTATAGCTATACCCAAACTTAATGCCTAATTCTCGCCAGGCGGCATAGCAATTCTTTAAAATGTGATTTCTCCTTTTTTTTCTCCATCTTTTTGTGGATTTATCTATATAATTATGGAAAAATCTTTCAGAACAAGAGTTTTGAGTGAAAATTGCCTCTTAAATGTTCTTTTAAGTTCAGAATTTCTAGAGATTGGGTAGTCTTCTTTTGCATAAATGAAGAAAATCTTTCATTTCATCAATGAATTCATTTTTGGCTTCGTAGTAAATTTTCAATTCTATGCCTTTTACAGTCCAATTCAAAATGGAAGAAACGAAATCCAATTAAGAAAAAGTGTAATTCAAAATGGTTTTTATACTTTTTTATAAACACAAGTGATAAATTTTATAACTTTTAATTAATAGCTTATTAATTATAACCATGGCTACCCAAAATATGCATACTTTCTGAGAAGTACACGTGAAATGTTCGTAAAATATGCATACTTTAAATAAAAATATGCATTTGGTAGCCCTTATTATAACTAATCATGAAAATAAGTCTTCCAAATTTGACTGTAAGAGATATAGTTGTTCCCTAGCGATTCACTTTGATATGGCGATCACTGTTAGCAGTGCTACTCATATGGTCTAAATAGTTATTGGTGGGAGTTATTAACTCTAAAATGACGTTTCAAATATTTTGTTAATTTTTTTCAGAGCTTAAATATTATCTAAAAGAAAGACGGGAATTTGAGGTAAAAGCTGATGGTTTAGAAACATTTCTCATCAAACAGGGCTACAGATCATATTACACCAGTCAAAGATAGATTTATTGAAACATGAGTCAAGATAATCTTTCAACTCATCATATCATGGCATGAGTTTTCATTATCAACTCTAGAATATCGCATCGTTAGATAAAAGGCATGAACGTAGATTGAAGATTTGCTCTGATAGTTGGTAAACATTCTAGGTTGAATTATCAATGTATAACAATATGAAAAAGAGCCCTGTACCGCCAAGGTTGAAGCCTCTCTACCTGGCCTTGGGCGTGATTGGCGGTATGCTCCTGCTAGGCGTTCTCGTGATGATATTGATAGCTGTTAGTTTACCATTGGTAGCTTTTTGTCAACATTTAAAATCATTATTCTCATTCTTTTAGCTGGGATTTTTCAAGAGAAGGAAAGTCGCTGATTTATAAGTTGTTTTTGTAAAGAATAAAATTTCAGATTTTTCTTTTTTAATATTTAAAGCGTAGTATTTTCTTGGAATTTTGAAAATAGATTAGGTTATATTTGAGATCTAGAATGGATACAATTTCTTTTTACTTAAAAGTCAAGATTAGGATACATGAAAAAACCTTAACTGAGATAATCTATCTCAATTTTTAAAAATATATTGAAAAAATTGTTAAAAATAGTATCTTCTAAACTATTCTAGGTTTTTTATACTTGATCGTAGAGCCCTTACAACATGCTCATATGTTAAATGATTTTTTGGCAGCCTTGGTCATGATTTATATTTGAAAGGTTGAGTTTGAGTAATCTTCTGAGCAATATAGAATCGAGAGCTCTTCAAGGTTAGTTCAGGATCATACTAATTTACATGGTAAATAGTTTTAAAACCTCCTTCCCCATTATAACCCCCATGTGAACCCGAAGAGATTTAGACTTGGTTATGAAACTCAATTCAAAGAGAAAAAAGTAAATTTCAGTAGTAAAGATTATATATTCGAAGAGCTCTTTATACAAAAAAGAAATCTGTAAAATTAAAGATTTCTTGGATGAGCTAATTTACAGTCGTAAACTCTAACACCCACTCCGTTAGCATCAATACGCAGCTGACAGGTCACAGCGTTGTTGCTGTAATCCGATTCTGGCACAACAAAATCAGGATTGAAGATTGCACTAAACGTATATTGTCCAGGTGGTATATCGGTTATATCAATCCACTGGCAATCATAATCGTGCATGTAGTTATCTTGGCATCCGGGCGAAATACCCTGGTCGCCACGGTTGGATAGTGTTGTCGAGCAGACATAGTTCTTTCTAAAGCCTGGTTTGCAAATATTATCCTCCAGACAGAAGCTCGCCTTGTGGCCGACAGCCAACTTCCTGCGTTCCCTATCAACAACCTCGTAGTTGCTAAATACCCTCATACTATGATAGTGCCTATAATAAACATAATGTAAGAGAGAAGATAATAAATGAGTGATATCGAAACTTGCATGTGACATTGATGCCAGACCCATTGGTCGCGAGGGGCGTGTGGTCTAAAGGTAGCGGTACCAACGTTGTAGACAACTGAAGAGAATCTTAGTAGCCTTCGCGACTGTTGCAAGGCATTCTGGCCAAGACGATTGATCAGACCATATACAGATTCTGGGAAGCAGTTCTCTTCCAAGGCGCAGGTCAAGTGCCTCAAGGCGACCCTACTCACATATGCAGACCTCTCAAGGATTGCGGCATCGGGCATCAGATCAGGCAGTTCTGAAAAATTAGTTAAGAATCAACTTACTCATCTGTTGACCAGTACACCGGACAGCGATAGCATATCTTTTCGTGGAACATGGGACTCCTTCAGGTGTTGCAAATGTCACACATTGGTTCAGTGATGTTTCATTACCGAAACAGTGTCCAATTTGAAGAAGCGGGCTATTCTTACTGAATATCGGATCGGTTACTGCAACACGTGAAAAGGAATGTGCCATTCCAAGGCCAGCTTGTTTGCAGGCCACATTCGCTTCAGTCCCCTGGAAACGGTCGATGCAAACGGTTCCGAAAATCCTTCTGCTACTATCAGTATTCAGCATATCGACAACCAAGATTCCTGCCCCGTTAGTATAGGCTTTCACAAAATGAACTTTGAAGTTTTGCTAAATTATTATCAAAAAGCATTAAATAGAGAAATCTTACACCACGCATGCGTAAGGCTTCAGCAGTCGTAACATTGGCGACACTGGGATTCTGAACGTCATAACGAAATTCATCCTTCTTCTCATCCAGGCATATTACGCCGGCCTCTTCTCTAGGCTTGCAGTTCTCGTAATTCCACGTCTTGCAGCTTTGAATGTCAGTTTCATTTCCGTTACAGCTCATGTGCTCCAGCAGATAGGGATCTGTTGGAATTAAAAAAGTTCATTAACTCACATTCCCCGTTGGAAGCAAAATAGTCTCTTGTAGTAGCTCTCAGCGCGTACGGATATCCGAGAGATCTACAGATAACGTTGGCATTCTCTAATCTCCAGGAGTCATCACATACTGACCCCCATTTGCCGTTAACTCGTACAAGAACTGTCCCCTCTGATGGGGAACTTCCATCGACTAGCATTATGTCATCCTTCTCGTGTATTGACTTCTTCGGCATTTTCACTGTGTCTTGGAGGTCCGTGAAGCTAGGCACTTCAAAGTCATCTTCGATTAGGTTATTGAAAAAAGGCCTTTCAATTTCCCCTTCCACCTCCTCTAAGCGCATACCGGACATGGGGGCTCCATGTGGACCTCTCTGTGGCACGTTGAACTTGTCCACTAGACCCGGTCTCTCCACCGTCGGATTCGAATCCTTGCTCATTATCTGACTCTCGACATTGTACAGAACAATCGAGGCTATAATAAGCTTGAGTAATTGCATTATCTTTTCTTCTAATCCTTATGATTTGTGAATATATCGGAATCGAGGTGGTATTTATACTCTGAGTGTTGCAAAAAATGATATGCATAATTATTAAAACAGAATCTCATTGCACTCTTTCTTCTCTCTTACATGTCTTGGAAATGGTAATATTTTTGATTTTATTGTCTTAATAATTTCTAGAGATTATTCTCTCGAATAATTTGTCTATTTGGAATTCTTTCTTAAGATGTTGCACAAAATCAATTTTATTTTATATTATTGAAAACTTGGAAAAATTCACTACAACCTATGACCCAGACAAAATGGTTTCTGATATATCTGATTCAAAAGTACTCTTCATCTCTTTCATACAAAATTCTGAGTTCTTTGAGCTAAAATATGCTGCTATCCAAGTTTCAACCTCCTATCTTGTTTTGGAATTTATACCCACAAGATGATTCTGCATATCTTGGAAAAGATAACAATCTGCTGGAGCAAAGTGAGGAAAATGTGGTGGGTGAAAAAGTGTTTCCCAATCCAAGTCAGAAATCTTTTCTTCGCGTTTGTAAGCACACATCGGGGTCTTGCGTTGTCTTGGTAAAACAAAATTCTCATTTTGAATCAAATCATATCAGATTTTCCCCTTCAAATCCCACCAGAAACAGGTCATAACCTTGTTTTGGAACCTAGGGGTCGCTATTGGATCTTCTGATCGGAATTAACAGATTTTTTACCAGTATTATTCTCGAAGAGTATCAACTTTTCATCAAATCTAATAATCCTGTCAAGAAATGGACATTCTTTTTACCTTTTAAGGAGATTATCACAAGCGTCAAGCCTGTTCATTAGTTTTTTGTCTGACAGGGGATAATAGATCCGATAATCAAGCTTATTGGCGTATTCAAGTGATTTCGCATGAGTATGAATTGTACTCAATGGAGAATTGAGCTTTTTTTGGTGAAACAAAACTCTTTTTCTATTTCTTCTGAGTTTATTCTTCGACCATTTTGCATCAAACCTCAGAAGAGCTGATAATTTTGGTAGAAATATACATTTTCGTCTTTATTTAAAAATTAAAAACTCTAATAACCTTTCAGTAGAGTGATTTAATGGTATAATATGAAATTTGGGGAGATTAAATAAATTTTAAATAATTCCTCTTAAAATTCAATTAAAACTCTATTTAAGAAAGTATTGCATCATTCAAATTCCTTGACACTACATGTATAATTCTATAGCCTGAGTCATTTGAGGAAATCGTGATTATCTAAAGATCGATTTCCCAAACTAACCTATGAAAACGACTCAATTACTACTGAAAAGAAATCTCCATGACAATTACATAAATAAAATCTTATTTTTTCGATCATTTTCTATTCGGGGAAAAATGAACTCTGAAAGTATACCAGAGAACTGTGTTGTGAACATTCGAAAGATTGTCAGCCAATTCAAGGAAAAGCATGAAAACCTCTCGAGAAAGCTACTCATCCCACCCACCCCTAGTGAGAGTGAATGTGACGATAATGAAGTCGAGAAAAGTGAGTTTAAAAATCTCAAGCAAGCTTTCGTTGAGATTCCGTGTCTCATTAACAAAATATTCATCTAATTAGTAAATCAGTCATGCCTTAGACAGATGTAACCGAAAACGAATGCAAATAATGCTAAAAGGACATTAGTAAAGTGCTCATACCTTGTACTAAATCCATCTATTTAGGTCAAGTAAAAGAACATTTATCAACTCATCTCGATAAGAAGACTACCAAGAAAGCCTATTCAACCTTTCATAGACCCCCGCGTAAACTAATAATAAGACGGCCCTTCCAACTCGGCTCCTACGAGCAGAGACAGCGCCTGTTCGTCAGAAAGTCCAAGATCTGGAAGAAGCCGTTCATTCGTGTTAAATGCCTCGATGAAGCGATAAATAAGCAAAGGGACTTTGACAGAAAGTTTCGTCAAAAACTCTACGGTGAAAAGACCCCGGGGGAAGAGGACCCTCCTGATGATGGAATCGAGGTTATCGGAGAGATTGAAGTGCAACCAAAGGAATGGCACTTTCAATTACCCAGCTACCTGCCCAGCCTCGGAGTGAGTAAAGTGACCATTATTTGAGAACAGGTTTTTATTTAAACTTTTTCCCTTCAGATTGTGACTGCTACAATTTCGCCTCAGAGTAAATTCTACCTCCTCTGGCTGAGCCTACTGAATGCTGCCGTTATGTATAATTACTTCTCGATTCCGCTCAGAGAGGCCTTTGATATCTACAACGACTCGAAGGCCTGGCAGTCCATCTGGAGGGTTGGAAATACCATTGCTGATACATTATATCTTGTGGATTGCATTTTCATACAGAGTCGATTACAATTCTTCATGCTCGGCGTGCTTGAGGTAAACTTATGTTCTAATCATTCTCTATGACTCTCTGAGCTAAATATATATATATTAATATACTACTTAAAAGTAGTCAGATAAATTCTTCGTATTTACAATATCAAATAAAATAAACAAAAAAGTTGGACCAGGTGATTTTTTGGCTCAATGAAAAAAATGCCGAAATGATAGTACCACATTTTCTCGTCTAAACATACTAGGTCATACATTTCTAAAAATAAGATTGGGCTCAAATTTATTGAGAGAATTCTCTTTAATTCAATTGCCTTAATTTTCTCCACAGAAAGACTACAAATACTGCCTCAAGAACTATATTTCAAAGACAATATTCAAGGTAATTTCTCACATTTTCAAGAATTTCATAATTAGATTACTCTTCGCCCCCAGCCCTCTTCTTCATTCCTTCCACAATCCATAGTTGTAAAGTGGATCAATTAATTTGATTTATAAAAACTATCCCAAAACTTGGAGGCCAATTTAATCGAAAAATACATTCATCTATTAAACAGGTCGATCTGATAACGTTGGTGCCGTTCAATGCAATGCAGTATTATCATGGCAGAGACCTTTCGAGGTATCGAGTACATAAATTGGCGAAAGTTCGCATCTTCTTTGAATTCTTCGACAGGGCCGATCAAATGGTCAATTCGGGATATTTGATTAGGCTCACAAAGACCCTGATATATATCATCTTCATAATACACATGGAGGCTTGCTTCTACTACGCCTTCAGTACGCACTTTCCGAAAAAAATCACCACTTGGAGCATCCCAGAGGATCTTATCAACTCAAAGTTAGTCGATACTACTATTCACTACTTTTGAGTAGGTCTTGAAAAAGTTTTGGTTTTCGATATGGTTGCTTTGCACACTTCTCGATGTGAATTCGAAATCTTTATACCCAACAGTTAATTTAACACTATCAATTACAATTGATTTGGTTTGCTTTTAAATGAGTTCACTGTTGGATTTAGAAGGGGAATCGCTCAATTCAATTACTGTTGAATTCACTACTGGGTCAGGATATTTCACTCGTTGTGTGGAGCTAAATTCAGGGGGCTCGTTAAGCATGACTGTTTCGTCAGGGTTCTCGATGTGCGTTACTAACTGTGTAGAGGAGAATTGAGGAGGAGCTAACGTCTTCTTGTCGATCAGGGTACTGATCCTTTCTAGATTTTTCCTTTTGGTTGCGACTTTGAACTCGGTTATGCCTTATTTGTTTGCGATTTCTTTAATTGGGTTTCAACTCTCTTATGAAATAAGATTTGAACATAGCACCCTTGGTAGGAAGGTTGAGAACTCTATAAAGGAAAGTTGGTCACATCTGCAGCATGGCCTTCTTTCATGATATTCTCTTGCACAGACGTAAGGCTAATCATTAAATGTATTTATTGACCTTTTTAACGTATGCATAAATTATATAGTAGTCACTCTCAAGTAGTATATTACTCTATTTTAAGCATACCACCTTCGTTTCCTACTCACGAGTAAGAACACAAATTTCGATTTAGATACATTTATTGCTTCTACTTCTCAATGAAAACCTCCACCTCAATCGGCAACCTTCCATCAGCTAAAATCCCCTCAGAGTTCATCTTCATGACCGTCTACTGGCTCATCGGGGTATACAACTCGGCGATCCTAATCGGCCAAATCATCGACATCCTCGAATCATCAACTGCCAACAAGAAGCACTTTCGCGATGTCATGACGTCCACACTAGTCTCCGTGCAGCAGCTCAAAGTCCCACAGGAACTCTTCGATAAGATAAGCAGATGGTTCTTGTACAATTGGGCCACGCAAAAGTCCCTAGATGAGAACTCAATGTTCTCCACTCTCCCGACAAAGCTGAAATCCGATCTGGCCATAAATGTCCACTACAAGACCCTAAGTAAAGTTAGCCTCTTTGTTGTGAGTTTTCCATACTTAAGTTAAGAGAATGCAATTGATATTGTGGTTTTTTCTTTCTAGGATTGCGAAGAAACTCTCATCTATGATCTCATTTTTAAATTACAACCGATCATCTTTTCCCCAGGGGACTACATTTGTACGAAAGTTAGTTTCTTATCTGCCTATGATTTCCGTATAAATCTTTATTTAAGGATGCTAATTATGTCCCTGCTTTTTGATTTTACCTCTTTTAGATCGCGCACAATCTAGGCATGATTTCACGAGGAGCTAAATATTTATTCTAGGTGTTGGAAACACGCCAAATAATTTGTGTATGAAAATCGTATTCAAATTAATTTGAACTTGCGCCAAAACGTAAACTGGGATTTTCTCGACTATCTAAAGATTTTGTGAGAGATTGGAGTAATATTTGGGAACTACATGAAAAATGCTATCCTTTAGAAGAAACGTTCTCAATTATAAGCCTCTTGTTAGGTAGATGTGACTGATGCGCGATATCCAGTTTAAAATTGAATTTTTTTAAATGTTTATGATTTACCTCAGAGTTTATTTTCTTGCCTTAATCACCATCTTCTCCTCCATCAAGGGCGAAATCGGCCTCGAGATGTACATTATACAAAAGGGGATCGTGCAAGTAGTCGGTGGAGAGCAGAACTCTGTCGTCTTCGTAGAACTCTCGGAGGGGACAGTCTTCGGCGAGATCAGTCTCCTCGCAGGGCCCGGTAGGAACCGTAGGACGGCCACGATTCGCTCCAAGGGCTTCACCACCCTCTTCCAATTGACAAAACCCAACTTTGAGGAGATCATGAGGAACTACCCGCAGGCCTATCGCACGTTGAAGAAGAAGTCGCAGAAGATCCTCGATCAAGACCGCAAGAAGAAGGAGGAAACCAAGAGGGCCGAGGAGGAGGCCAAGATACAGACCCTGCGCAATAAAGGCCTCCATCCGATCCTACTCAATGCGCACGCCGAGCTGAAGGATCTCGACTTTAGGATCGATTCTGATGAAGGAGAGATCATTGAAGATGTCAATGTGAATCCTAGGATAACGGATGTGGTCATTGAGGCTGTGCTCAAGTATGGCTCGAATCGGTCCAATATCCTACGCTATTGCCAGAAGAAGAAAGGCCTCGCGAAAAATGATCCACATAACCCGTTATACAAACGAATCGTGAGCTATAGAGAGATTTATAATATTTTGCACCTCTTTCGGCCGTTGAGATTCAACCAGCTCTTTTCTTTAGGATTCAACCGTTGAGAATAGGCAGGCAAAGAAAACCCTTGTTTTCGTTAACAACATGACCGATAAATTTTCTGAAACACCTCATTTCTCTGAAGGATTGCCTTGTGCTGCTCTCTTGAAATGTCAAGCTTGAGGGTCGCACCTTCTGAAGAAGTTCAGGATTTTTGATCGGCTTTTCTTGTTAACCACTTTCGGTGACCCTCTTTTTTCAGTGATTTAGTTAGAATTCTAGAGAGCTTGAGAGTTATTCATGCAGATTTATTGAACATTGTAACTGCGATTAAGATTCACCAATGTCTTATCCTTGCTACCGTTTTCTACGGGTTTTGAGATAAAATTATCTCTTTTTCATAAATATGCTAACATGTCCTTTAAACTCTAGGAAATGTGGATGAATCAATAAAAAGATAGTAATCATGTTGAAACAAGCATCTTGAGTGTAGCAGGAAGAGGTAAAAAAGGACGATTCTTTTTATGTATTAATATATAGCCTGTCATGTAAACATATTTTGTCTGAGATATTTTATCATCAAAGTGGGTTTATTGCATTTCCTTTTGTTCAAAGTCTTTAGACTTGATGCTGTACTAAAAATTACAAATCTCTGATATTTATCGATTCCCACCTGAAATCTCGGGGTTCCCATTCAATTCATTAAGCTCCCCTCCCACTACTAGAGATGTTCAAGTCTTGAAAGAGCTGTACTGAGTCCTAGAATTGTGGTTAGTTTTTAATTCGAAATCTCTTCTTTTGTAATACAGTTGAGGGTATTTCTGACGCTGTCAAATATTCAGGGTAAACTCCTCTGCAATTGAATGTGTTTATTCTCGCTCGGGTTTCATTTAACTGGGAAAGAATAACAAATTTAGGTAGAAAAGAAAACAAAATTGCCCCACTCTACTTGGAATCATTGAGTAGGCTCCGACTACTAGCGAGTAGGAGATCTCTTGAAGAATTGAACTTTTTCTCTCTCAAAGGGGGAAAAGTCTCGGACAATGTTGCATTTTACTTTAGAGAGAGAGAGAGAGAGAGAGAGAGAGAGAGAGAGAGAGAGAGAGAGAGAGAGAGAGAGAGAGAGAGAAATAACGAAAAAAACATGAACAACAATACCTGCACATGTGAGATGCAGAAAACAAATATTCTCACCATGAAAAATAATGGATTCATCACGACTTGTCTGTTGAAAGAGTTGCAGAGTATTTCTTGTGAACTTTTCAAACATGGCAACTACCTTCTGAGAGAGAAGTGTGTTCTCTTTTCGAATCTAATTGTCTTCCGTTACCAGCCTTGAAATTGGCAGCACACACCCACTGAAGATGAATGAGAAAAAGGGTGCCCGTTGGCACTTTGAACAAGATTGTTATACAATAATACAGTTATACTTTTCTGTATAAATTACCTCAAGTTTGGTGAGGTATAATCTAAGGTTATGATGTGAGGAATAAGCGTTAATTCGCATTTTAGTGGTCTTGAGAGATATAACAGTGCAAATTTCCTACCTAGGAGGAGGAATATCCTTAATTACCTCATGCTTGAGTTAACTCGTGAATTTCTTCTCAAGAGAGATTGCAGTTTGATTACTTTTCTCCCCTCCGATCTTAATTTACATAATACATTCAATTAGAGGTAGGAGAACTTGATCTCTAGCTTGAATTTCCCACTTTCCCAAAGTAACCTTGTTATCTGTCTTCTTTATTGAATCGAATGGAAAAATTAATTTAAATTCTTTTCAATTTCCAAATCGAGCGGAATTATCCAAAATTATCACATTTTTTCAATTTTGAAACCACTTTTTGGGATGCCAACATTATAGGAAAAAAACACGAGAATAAGAATTGCGTAATGTAGCCTTTTTTCTAGTTTATAGAAAAATGTAGCAGAAAATTAAAATAAATGCATCTAAAAAATAAATTCTGTCGTAAAAACTTCTTCAAATTTGTAGGGATTAATGAAAAAGCAAGGAAGGACGCCTGATAGGCAGAAATACCGGTATTTGCAGATTCCTCTTTGAAACATACAATCGGTTCTTTCTCTTTATAAATACATTCATATAAAAAATAGTAACATTAAAAAAAGTGGAAATTGTATTAAGAGTGTATGGTGATTTGCCATACTACTCACAAGTACTTTGCACCTTACACCCGGGCTAAAACTATGATTCCATAGTGTGTGTCCCGACCATTATTAGTAAGAGTGCAGGAATAAGATCCAAAATATTATCGACTAAAACTAATATTTTTATTATCACATTTCATAGACGAAGGAATGATCTTTTGATTGGTGTAATTATCTTCTCTTAATTATCTCTAGTTATAATTATACAAGTATTCAAGGTTTTGC
>JJOG01006407.1:0-12905 GCA_000715275.1 Gyrodactylus salaris
AGGAAGTTTTAGAAACTATTTACAAGGTAAATTTGTTTCAAGGAGGGAGGAGACCGGAATCGAACCCACGCCATATGAGATATCATATTTATTGGACTTGGGGAACAATCCACTACACCATCCCTCCCAAAACTGATGAAATTGGTTGAAATATGTATATCCTTCTTTTAGAATTTTTATGTCATCTGAATGTGTTTACTCTCAGTAGATATCTAAAATTCTGATTTTCAATAAAGATTGACTTCATATTGAAAATCGCTGTTACTATAGACGTTATTTTCAATTTATCCTCTTTAAATGATATACAACTTACTTCTGAGTAGAGATATTCACTGCTTTCTTTCAGACTCTGTAGGATTATCGACCAGCAGGTGGCCAACTCCTCTTCGATACCGATAATTTCGGATATTTTATTATCAAAATTGACATTTGAATGAACCTTTTCACTAAAGAGAATAACATAAAATGTGAGAGACATTACTCAATAGTAGCACTGTAGAATTTGAGTATGTTGTAGAGTTGAAATAATGTCACGACATCATGGTCTATAGTAAAGATTTGATCCACATTTATTTTGAAGGGCCGATTGAGGTTCTTGAAGATATCCACCAATGTCTCTGATATGAGAGCGTCGAGAGACACTTTGGGCACCTGTTGTAGGATTTCAGTGATGAATTCTTTCTCGTTTGTCGAGGTTTGCAAGACCCAGGCGAGAATATCACTCAGATTTCTAGAAGCAAATTATTTCAATATGCACTTCTTTTTCTCTTTCAAAGAAGTTAGTGTACAGAATAAGAAGAAAAGGGTGGAGAGTATTAAGAGTGTATGTACGGATTCGAGAGGAAAAGATGCAGCACTCGGCCTAAAGGTTTTACCACATCCTCCTTATAGTCCAGATCTTCATTCATCCGATTATCGTATTTTTAGGTCTCTACAGCATTATATTTCTTTGAAAAACTTGAGAGATTATGATGCTGTCAAAAAGGCTATTTATGAGTATATTGCTTCGAAAGATGGTGATTTCCAGTCTCGAGGCTTAAATGGACTTGAAGAATGTTAGAGAAAAATAACTGATGCGAATGGTTGCTATTTCGTTCTATAAAGTCTTATATTTTAAAAGTTATTTCAATTTTAATGTTGACTAAATTAGTGCAAGTTGAGATGATTCAATCTAATATATATCTATCACCGATTTGAATTACTATTTGGTATATCATCTGTTATGGACCATAAGTTATGGTCCAACCGAAGCGATATTTCTTGATAAATTTTAATAGTTGAAATTTATGAAAACTATGATTGAATTTTTGACAGCCATCATTGTACAATTTAAAACAATGATTTTTATAAAGAGAATATCGTGGGAAGAATGGAAATTTTTATTTAGATAGATAGAGAAAGGTGACTCACTTCATAGCATTCTTTCCTTGGATATGCTCGGCCGAGGAAAAGTTGGCATGAAAGTCCTTAAAAAGAAACTTTTGCCTCACTTGAGCGTACTCCCTCAGGTTGTACTTGAGTAAGTGCTTCCGGTCGTAGAGGACCTTCATCGACATGTGAAGCATCTTTCCAATAACCGGAGTGGGACAAGACATACGCTTCATTTCATTCTGAGACCACCAGTAGACCTTCTCAAAGGAGGTCTCCTTCAATAGGGTTATAGACCCTAGGGAGTCTGTGTCAGAGAAGAGGTTAGACTCTAGAAGGTATTTGTGGTTATCATAAACCCTAATAATCTTGTCATGTAACTCCAGGTCACGGTCTGTTAGGCTGGCCTCTTTCAGCTCAGATTTAATATGAGCGATTTCCTCTGGCGTCAAGTTGAGCATCTCTATGATGGTGATCAGAACTTTTCTCTTTTCGAGAATCTCCTTTCTAAACAAGTATTTTGAAAATGTTATTAGGCCGACAAGCAAATATTCTCAACTTTAAAATATGTGTTTAGGCCTGATGTTAGGGCTTTAGAGGGACCTGATTGTAACATTTTTTACTAATTCCCTCAGACAAAAATATAAAAATTCATTAATTAAATAACTTAAAATTTACTCAAGGAATTCATCAAAGGTATAAAAAAAATACTCAAAGATTAAAAATTTTAATTTGGATTCTAACTTTCTCATTTTCAGTTCATTTGTCTTGACAGTCAAGTTGTCGGTCTCTAGTTTAACTTTGGAAATTGATTCTGTCATTTTGTCAGAAGTGATGAGCATTTCTTTGAGGAAGGAATCAGTCTTGGAAATTGATTCTTTAATTTCCCGATACTTCATCAGGGACTCCTCGCCCAAATCAATTAAAGACTTTTCAATCTTGCTTCGGACATGATCATTCCTCTTGAGATCAATGTTATCAAGAATTTTAGATAGAGAAGGATGTATTTTCTCATCTATATCAAAATCTTGAGAGATTATCTCAGCAATTTTCTTGGAAATTGTCTGTTTTTCATCCAAACTGTCTGTCATTGGTTTGTAAATATTAAACAGTGAAACAACTTTTTATTGAAGTATTATTTAGATATTGTTTTGTTACATTCATAACTTGAAAATATGGAACTTGGTAATTTGTCCCATTCTCATCCCTTGTAGAATATATTTACCCTGCATTGCCAAAAACTGAACGCGGAAAGCCAATTGTTCTCGGCAACGACCCGAAAGGAGAAACATTTCTATACACAAATGGAAATAGTGTCATCATTCGTAGTCTCAAAGTTAGTCATACATCAGTTCATCTTTATTTCCTAGGACTATAAAGAAAACGACATTTACACGCAGCACTCTAGCCAGGCTCGTGTTGCCAAATACTCTCCATCTCGCTTTTACATCTGCTCTGGAGGTTGGTTTAAATATTCCTTTTTAAATGTCGTCTTAATTTTTATTCTTTAATAATTGCGATAACGCCGTAATTAAATCACGTTCACCCATATGAAAATTAATTTTGTAAAAAATTGAGATTTATTTTCAAATCGCACTGAATATTTTAAGTTATTGGGTTAACGATTGCTATTTTTAGATAATAATGGAAAGATTCGAATTTGGGACACACTATCCAAGGAGCACATTCTCAAGGCAGAATACCAGCCCCTTGGTGGTGCCATTGCCGACATCTCTTGGAGTGATGATAGCAAGCGCCTTTTTATTGGCGGAAATGGTCGCGAAAAGTTTGCCTGTGCCATTCTCGTTGATACCGGATCCACCCTTGGGGATATAATGGGCGTAGGAAAGCCGGTCAATTCTGTAGACTTTAAGCAGACCCGTCCATACCGCGTTGTCGCCGGTACCGAAGAGAACAGTGTCGTCTTCTTCGAAGGGCCTCCATTCAAATTCGCCACTTGTAATAATGATCACAAGAGCTTTTGCAACGCTGTCCGCTACTCGCCCGATGGCGCCCTATGCGTCTCCGCTGGCGCCGACGGCAAGATGTTCCTCTTCAATGGAAAGACTAATGAACTTATCAAGGAGCTCCCTTCTCTGCACACTGGTGGTATTTACGCGGTCAGCTTCTCGCCAAAGGGAAAGTTCCTCGTCTCCGCTGGCGCAGATAAGAAGCTCAAGTTGTGGAAGGTTGTCGACTCCGATCTCGAGTTTGTGAATGAGCATGAATTTGAAAACGACCGAAATAGTATGCTCGTCGGATGCACTTGGTCGGGGGAGAAGATTATCGCGTTGAAGTTAGATGGTTCCCTCCACGTCTTCCAGGGCCAAGAGGAGGGCATGCTCAAGATTGAAATGCCAATTACTAGTTTCTATGGTCACAATAAGGCTATCACATGCTCTACATTCTCAAAGACCCTAAAGGCCTTAATCACTGGGTCTGTTGATAGTACCATTATGGTGAGTTTATGTATAAACATTTTCTCTCTTATCAGCTTCTGTTCAAATATTCTTTTCCTACTTTTGTATGTTGAAATTGGAAGGGATTAAATCAAAATAATGACTTTTTGCAGCCCTAATAATGATGCAATAACTAATGAATCATTAGTAATGATCACATATATTCACCAAAATAACATTTCGACTATAGCATTTGAGAGAATATTCAAATACCTTACAGATTATTGCGAATGCATTTAGGCCTAAACTCTACATTGTAAAAATAAAAAATCTTGCAATCTATCTCAAGGTGGAAGGGTGCTGGAATTTATAAAAAATTTAATTTGGCGTGAAATACATTCCCAAGGTATAGGCAGAGAAAAAAGTAAAACATCTGAACACCTGATATTCTAATAGACTCGTCTTGTTTTCTCTACCGATTCAAATTAGGTTAAGCGCCATGCTTTAATTCCACTAGACGACTACTTTGGAAATAGATATCTGGAAAAAATTGAATCACTTGAGTGGAGTAGGGTAAAAATATGGGGAAAATCTCTATTTTAGCTTGAAAAGTCTAATTTTTAATCAAGAATAAATTCTTCAAGTTGAGAATAAAAGAAAAAGCCGGTAATTATAGGTTTTTAAAACCTTATGGGCGAGTATGCCCGAGATTTATTCGGCTTTTTCTTTTATTCTCAGTTATTAATGAGCTTGCTCGCCTAAAGACGGATATTTCGTCTTCCAAATATGATTCTTCAAGTTATTTCTGATTGATTTCTAGTTCCATACATATATATTGGCTTATCCATATATTGGGTTTTTCATAAAAGAACCTTTCATACTTCCCTCTTCCAAATAGTCTTCAACCCAAGCTTCTACCTCTTATCAGTTTTTGAAGGATTTTTGTTCAAGATGATTTTATATGTCTTGGAATAGGTAGTAGTTATTAAAATAAAAGTTGCCATGTTTACTGATTATTTTCCTGTCCTATGGGGGTGTAATAATAATCTCTACCCTTTCCAAAGAAAGTGATGTCTAGGGCTAGCCAAATAGTCCCTTGATAAAAATGATTTTAGTCCATTTTAGAAGTAATAAAAATGTTGGCTTTTATATAAAATTTAAAATGAATCGGAATCAAAATATTAAACCGTATAAAATGATTTTTTACATTTTCCGATGAGAAAGGCTTGCGATTGTTCAAAAAATTGGTTGATATTCCAGCTTGCTGATCTTCGTATGCATTTCTGTCCGATTTGAACTCTGAATCGCAGACATGGCAGTAAAATACGTTAACATTTCGATATTCAAGAGTTTAGTAAGATTTGACAAAATCTTTTAACTCAGGCAAAAGATAATCGCAAATATATATATTCTAGTCTCAAATGGTTTGGGATAAACAATGAAAGAGATTTTTTTCATTACACAGCAACTCTTAAAGATACCCAGTGGTGAAAAAGGGTTGTCTTAGTTCATTCAATTGGAATTAAATATCACTTTTTAACAATGTGTAACCATGGAAATTGTGAGTCCCGAAATAGTCCATCGAAAGGAAAAAAGTCCAAAATCTCTTACCGAGAGGGCTAAGCAGATTTTAACTACATTTTCTTTTGTTTTTACTGATAAACAAAATAAAACCAAAGTCCATTTTAATCCATTGGTTAACCCTAGTGATTTCCCTCCAAAGTTTGTGTTACGAGGCAGAGCTAAAATAATTAAAATACAGTGCTGAATTAATAAATTTAATCAATTTAAGATGTTATGCATTGAGAACCCAATCTCGAAGAAATGTTATCGACTTAATTTCTTGAAATAATCAAGTTTATTGCAATTCACAGTCTGGTCTAATCATTACATTCTACTCTAGTCGATTTTCTATGCCTAAATCACTGAATTCGTCTCAATTACAAATTCATTGAAACATTTTTCATTTCAAGATCTGGCCCAGTCAAACTCCAACCATCTGCTCGCCAATTCAGGACGCCAACGGCCACTCAAGCCAGATTCAGGCCATGCAAACATTTGAGAACGTCCTCGTTACAGTTGGCATCGATGACCGCGTTGTGGTTAGCGACTTGACCACCAAGAAGCATTTGTAAGTGTTTTGAAAAAATTGACGAATTTCTTCTGAAACAGAAATAGTTCACACCTGGACAGCCAATGAGAATCCAGTATTTATCTATGCAATTTTTCACATTGGTGCGTGTGTTTGGCTGACTCTAACCAATCATAACAAGCACAAGTTGCAAGCCAAATAGTCTTTGGTTTTCATCATATGCCAATGATTTCTAAATCCAAGATCCTGGTTATACTGGTTCTCAAAGGGTGGATAAACTATTTTAGAATACTTACTATTATTGCAGAAAAAAACTTAATTCACCTTTCTTTTCACTTAAAACTCTTTTTTAGAGACTCTAACTTGAAAGCAGTATTGATCAAAACTCTAATTTCGTGTTTCAAAATAAGAAAAGTAAATTTTTCTGATTGCTGATGAATCAGTGATGATACGGAATTCTGAGTATTGTTGATTTTTCATCATATTCTAAGGAATCATTGAAAGAAATGTTGTTTTTCTTACTTTTGAAACACGAACTTAGAGTTTGGATTAATACTGCTTTCAAGTTAGAGTCTCTAAAAAAGAGTTTTAAGTGAATAAAGGTTTGAAATATGTTTTTCTAAAATAATAGAAAGTATTCAAAAAAATGTCTTTGTAGTACACCAATTAAGTTTTGCATACTTTTGTTTATTCATGTGTAACACACGCAAATTCAGATAGAATGCAAATATGATTGTTTCTCTCGAGATAAAGGTTGAAACAGTAGATTAAGGAATTGTCGGTTTCATGATTTACCTCTAGAAAATAAATAAACTTTTCTTCCAAGATTATTATTTTAATTCAAAAATAATTCAATTTAATTCACTCTTTCATTGAATTTGACTATTTTTTATTTCATTCAATAATATCGTAAAATCGATGATATTAATTTTAAAGAAAATGTCCCTTTATTAACAAAATTTTCAGTCAAAATATGCTCCTTTTTGTTGTCCTCAATTCCGGTTGAGAAGCATTATATTTTGAGTTTAGAGAGAAACACTTTTTTCATATCGATTTATCTCAGCAAGTAATTTGCAATTCACGATATTGCATACAATGTTACCATAAAATGTAAAATTCACATCTTTTCTGTTGCCGAGTGTGTTTATTTAATCGCTTCATTATCTACAAATGCTACTAGATTGCATTCATCAGCTGGGTTGCAATGCATTTGGAATTATCATTAGACCTTGTTCTCTAAACGGCTCACATTTTTGCATTACCCTTTTCTACCCATTCACTCTGAGTTTGTGCTTTTTTGGGGGACTAATTATTTCCTTTTGAGTTGTGGTCCTAATAATTTTGATAAAAATACTTTTCATCAGAATATCATTTTTTCACTGATGGCTAGGCCTCGTTCTTAGAACACGGCCCTTTTTAAAAAGGATTAAACGAAAAGTAGGGGAGATGATCGATAGCCCTAGGGACCATAAGAAATATTAAGTCTTGTTAAAATTTCACAGCTGACTTGAATCTTTCAAGATCATGGATTCCCAGTAAAGCTAATTTTATCGCCCAAGGCTCATCGATCATGAATGTAATGTCAATAAAAAAATTATTTTAATGAATTTAGAGAGTAGCCAATGTTGCTTCTTTATTTACAAATTCCATCATGTCTCCTCCTTGATAGGAACGAATATTATTCAAGAGTTTTCTCTTTTCATTCCTCAATTTCAATGAATTCAACTAATTATGCTGTGAATACCACTATGAAACTAGTCAATAAATATACGATTTTCAAAAAATGTTTACAGATCCAATTACAAGCTCGATTCACAGCCAAAGGGATTGTCGCATTCATCGAAGAATAACATTCTCGCCATTCAATGCATATCAAAAGTGTATCTCTTCCGCGTCAGCCCTTCGAATACTGACGTCAGCTGTGGTCCCTTGAAGGTTATCGACTTAGAGAAGAATCTCGAAGGTACCGCTGTCGCCCTCAGCAGTTCTGGTTCCTTGCTGA
The DNA here is from genome assembly GCA_000715275.1 of Gyrodactylus salaris. NCBI lineage: Eukaryota > Metazoa > Platyhelminthes > Monogenea > Gyrodactylidea > Gyrodactylidae > Gyrodactylus > Gyrodactylus salaris. The sequence goes on from JJOG01006407.1 coordinate 7,862, forward strand.
TTTTCACACTAGAGGTAAGATCATTTTCAATAAAAATGTCGTAGAATTGTCAAATAAATTAATAATTTCCTCCTCCAATAGGATTCGAGTATCTTTTTCTATCGAATAAGTGACAATGGCAGTTCATTGGAGGTGAATAAGATTGACAAGGCCACCATGAAAGCTCACGGCCGTGTCAATGACATCAAATTCTCCCCTTGTGATCAGTACTTTGCAACATGCGACTCTGACCGCTACGTGCAAGTCTACAAGGTAATTAATGACTTTTAAGAATCCGAAGCAATCAATGAAATATTGGCCTTTTTATCACACGATGAGAGTGTGCGTACCAGCCCCTTATTCCTATACAATGCGGACTCTCCACAAAGTAATCTTTATGACTTCTTTCACAGAATGTTGGGTCACATTGAACCTTCAAATGAGAGTTATATTATAACCAGACTAGAATGAATGATGCTGCATTCAATTGCAAGTTTTCTAAACCCTGCTGATTTTTGTGGAACATATTTAATGCCAACTTATTCTTTCTCAGTTTTTATGATCGAAAGTTTGGGTCACATTATAAGATGTAAATTTCTCCAGAAAAGATGCAGTTTATTGAATGAACATTTTGTTGAGAAGAAGTTTCTGTCATGGGAAAGATGTAGTTTTTGGGGCACTCTGAAAGTAATATTGAACATTCTAGATTCTCAAAAACGATGGAAATTGCCTTGAATTCGAAGCCCTACACAAGGATATCTGGAGGATTCACGCGGCCCGTGTGAACACCCTTGCCTGGCATTCGTCAAGTAAATATATCGCTTCCGGCTCTCTTGATACATCGATAATTGTCTGGAAACTCGAGGCTGCAAGAGACCGAATTCAAATGACTGGTGAGATAGAACTTTATTGATCAGTTTGTTAGAGTTTTTGCCAATAATAAACCCAGTTCGATAAGAAAAAATGAATAACTCGTAAAAGAATTCATTAGGTTTAAAAGAAGAAAATACATATTTTCTCGGCTATCTAAAGATTTTGTGAGAGATGGCAGTAACATTTGGGAACTACATGAAGAATGCTATCCTTTAGAGGAAACGTTCTCAATTAAAAGTCTCTTGTTAGGAAGATGTGACTGATGCGCGATATTAAAAATTAGCCAGAATTTCGAAATCTAAACGGAGAATATTTTCTGATACCATCTGATTATCTTTAGGAGCGGAATAATTTGCTTGAACAGAACATATCGATATTTCCATTCAGTAGCCTTGAATCGATGGCGGCCATTTGAATTTATTTGTAGATGGATTTTTAACACATCAGAGTCTCGACCATGGTAGATAGATTTAAAGCGCACGAAAGAATTAGCATCAGAATTAATTCTTCATCAAATAATTGAGAAATCTAAAGCGATTCCTCGTGATCTTATTTCAAAAAGCAGTGCACTAATGCTCATTACCATTTGAAGTACTGATGATATTACTAGAAATGTGTATTTGCTTCTTTTAAAACTTTTTTCCTCCAATGAAATCGGTACACTTTTAGATAATTACGCCTTTCTCTATAGGTGCTCATCCAATGTACCAAATTACGAGTCTCAACTGGGATAACGACCGACTGATGTCGTCGGGACAGGATGGATCTGTCAAGGTTTGGTCAGTGAAATTCTAACCAATCAACCGTCGGTGCATCCACCTCCCGAGGCCAAATGAAATTATTTTAGTCTAGAAGGAGACGCACAAAAATAGTCATTTTATAAAAACTAATCGGATTCCATCATGTATTTGATAACCATTTCTTTTTATTTACACAAAAACATGCATTCAAATAAATAATTATTATGTCATCGTTAAATTTGAATTTCGTATAATGAAACCAAATTGACAAAGATTACAATTTTTCTATTCCAAGTTAATTATTTAATTAAGCATTGCTTAATCGTAATGGATCATGAAAGGTAATAAAAATGGGTATTCTTCCATACATGCAAAGAGAGTGCTTCTCATAGATGCCAACAATAAAAAAAATCTCTGCACATAAAATTTCAAAACACCTCGATATGAGTTTACTTGTTAACTACATACTTAAATTAAATACTTATATTTGAAAATACTACTTATAAGTACTATCAGTAAGTATGACGATGTGTCAAAACTAGGACTTGACTTTCGTCATACAGAGAGGACATATAATGTAGTTTTAAACCCTCCTCCCCCGTTATAACCCCTCATGTGAATCTGAAGAGAGTTAGACTCTGCTATGAAACTCAATTCAAAGAAAAAAAGTGTAACAGGCAATACTAATCTTGAAATCGAATATTATCTGAAGTACCTTACTAATACTATGCTTCATCGTAAAACTTTACAAGGTACCATTTTTACTCTCAATTTGAATATGAATTTTATTTTAAAATGTCTGAAGCGAAATACACTTTTCTCAAGAATTTTACATTAATAAAAAGAAGTATGCAAACGCTGTTCGGTTATTGTCAAGCCAAAACCAACTTCAATAAAGCAGTATTTCACGACTGACAAACACATGGATTATTTAAGAGATGAAAACATACAGAAACAGGTTTCATTCTCGAAAGTCGCGGATTGGACTGAAGATTTCATTCGAGCTTTTCTCAGTGCTAATATCTCATTATTCAGCGAACATTTATCAAAAGAAACATTTTTAGCTTCCACACTAGTATGACAGTGTTAACTATGACACCATTGCAATAGATGAAAAGCTAGATGGATCGCATAATAATTCAAACAATTTCAAGCTTGGAAGTTCTGAGTGAGAACTTCTTTCTCCACCTCTCCGATGCAGCTGAAATCATCTCAAATTCTTCATGAAATGTTCAGTATTTCTTCCAAATAACCTGTTTTGCTCATCTTGTCCACAGCTGCTCTATGAAGATCAGAAATAACTCGAGGAATGTTGATGAATTGATAGCTTCCATGCTCTCCGCACATTTCAGCTCGAACGGAACTCATCCATCTCTTGTTGCCTTTCGTAGGGGAACCTGGTTGGAGGCTGTCTCGTACTATGCTACGAATCTACTATAACGTTTGAATACTCCATCATGTCAACCACAAGTTTTGATTCAGATCCCTTTCACTTGAAAGAATACATATCAAAGAGAATTTCTCGAATTGAAGTTACCAATTTGATACAATGTAGGAATGAGATTGTTAGCCCTGAAACATGTTCATTAATGCACAACTTCTGCAGATGTTGAAAGAAGCTTTTCAAATTGAGGACAATTCTGGCCGACAATCGAAACTTCAAAGATGAGAAGTAATAATCGAAAAGGGGTCACAAAAAGTCTCAGTGTATTTCTACTCTCAAAAAGGCGTGACATTATTTTCTTAGAAATTGAGATTTATTTCCCAGTCTCTTCGGGCTCATCTGATTCCATTTATAGATGAGATAACTTCTCAAAGTTTTGAAAGAGCGTGACTGCACCACTCGAAAGATATTTGCACAGAGACTTACCAATTTTGGAACCCTTTTAGAAGTCAAAATTGATAGAAAAATGTTTATATTCTGTGAATAGGTCGAGGGGGGGTTGATTTGTTGTTAGTAACGCGAAATCAAAAGGGGCGGCAGGATTTTAGTCTTGTAAAATACACTATAATTATCCGGCCACTTTTCACTATTTACTTCATTGAAGGTCTGACTTCTCGTAAGCGGATTAGACGGCTGATTATCAACGACCATCTTTTCACTCATCTCTTCTTGAGTGGACAGATCTGGTCGGGGATGTTCATCGCGCGAAGCCAATAGATTTGGGACATTAAGAGAGGACCAGTTCAACTTTAGATAGGAAGCTACCTGCTTTGGACTCTTTGATATGACCATTTCGGAGATTTTTTGATAGTCGAGGCCGTATTTGAGAATTGCCTCCAGGAGCAGCATTATATCGACTTCAGACCATGTATTGGTTAGGACCTAGTTTTTAACAGGGGTTGAGGTGAATTTTTGATTAAAAACCATTTGAAATTTAGATTAAAATTGATGCCAAGATTAATATTGAAATCAGATTTTGTAAACTCACCTTCTGAGAATCTTCCGGGGCAAAGGTCTTGATAATCTTGAGAGAATATAGACTTTTCTCTTGCTAAAAGGTTGATAATAAATAGTCGAGTAAAGAAATAACCATTCCCATTTTTGGGACCATATCTTACCAGTGGGTACCGGTATCAACTTTCAGCTGAGAACACAAAAACCTTTCATTTGTTATCTAAAACAATCTGAAACTATACCTTTTGCAGTCCAAATTAGGACTTGTCAAAATCTAACTTATCAAATTCAAATTGTCATTGAAGGATTTCAAATTCTCCTAAACTCAAAGTCGAACTGAGAAAACATAGATACAAAATAAAAAAATGAATTCAAATTATAAGAACTCAATTTCAATTTTCAAAATTTAATCAAACTCAATTAGAATGAGCTTCTCCAATATAATTTTACTCACAACTCCCTTCATAACTCAAAAACGTGTTAAACCATGAGAATATTATGACAAGAATATTTAAAATATCGCTGAAAAGCGCGATTAGGGCTTCTAGTACAGGTAAAAGGTTGGGTAACTTGATTGAATTTCATTTTGGCGTTTCTCATCTGGAGGGTTTGGCATAAAATAAACTGTAAACGATTCTCATTGGCTGTTTTAGTTTTTTTTAATCTAAGTTAGCGAACCTTTTGGGTTTTTCACCTGTATTATATAAAAACCAACTATATGATGTCAAAAAATGGATTAAAATAGATCCTACTATATAATATATATTTTTTTGATTTGAAAGAAGTGTATTCAAAAATATATAGCACTATAATCTATTGTCTGTTAGACAGGAATTGGTTTATGAGGGGGCAAATGTTTGGATTTATATACAATAGCAGAGCTTTCGAGATCGTTTTGATGTTGGTCTCGTTCTTTAACTTGTCACGAACTGAGAGTGGAATTTTCATCAACATATTTCAAGATCCTACTATATTTCAAGGTTACTTCAGATAAAATTGGATATTCACTTCCAAGATGGGTTAAACAGTTGAATTATCCATTTATTTTTGAACG
>JJOG01006408.1:0-31515 GCA_000715275.1 Gyrodactylus salaris
GATTCTTTCGTCTTCAGAGTTTAAAACTATATTACGGAATTTTTCCATGTGTTCGCAGCAGTAGAAGTGATTTTATTGGCTAAATAACTTTTGTACTTTCCACCTCATAATGTGTGAATTTGAAAAAAGGCAAAAATAGGCATTTTTCATATAAAAGCCAAATGCCTATTCATTTAGGGGCACCTCTATGAACTGGGAGTCGATTTTTAAGAGTGTTTGAGAGCTAACTAACAACATATCAATTTATAAAAAAAGGCATTTGGTAGTCCTACCCATAAGTCTAATTGTGAGAGTTAGCGAAATTAGATCATAAGCAGAAATCGATAAATTAAAAAACTCCAGGCAATTTCACATAGTTTTGTTCGGAGCCTATAAAAGATATAAGCGTTTCAGACAAGTTTTGTTATTCACTTAAAGGAACAGAGATATTATTGATTCAAATCGGTTGATAGGAATGTTAAAGACAGTTTTTCCTACACTCAACTTTGTCACTGTGTGATAAAGACATTGTTTAATCTTAACCCATTGATCTAGGCGCATACAAAATGGGGCAAAAAAAAGTCAAGATCATAATCTTAATTATCTTTGAAGTGAATTTGGTGATAAAAAATCTCTAGGGTAACTGCCGTCCACACAATCACTAGTTATCAGTATTTTAAATGGGTTTCCGCTATAAATATCATTCTACTCAAAATTTGGTACTTTATGAAATTTTACCATTTGTGCAAGAATAAGAAAAGCATAAATTTGGGAATTTAGTGTTTATTGTAATCCCATTGGATAGTTGAATGTTAAGCCAATAAAAAGCAACTTTCTTCCTCAGTCAGACTCTCTAAATTTCATTTAATCCCACTAGTTAGAAAGACAAGTCCCACTAACCAAATAATGCGATGACTTTTACACTGTTCGGTAACAACCCCATTGGCCGAAAGTGTAACGCTACTGGCCATTCCAAGTTGATTTATCTCGGTTGTGCAAGCCTGTTCACAAGTGGATTAATTATCGAGTTCATCTTGGTGAAGCTGGTCTATCAGCCCTATCAAATAGAGAAGGAATTCCGGCCGACAACTTGTCACTACATTGGAGCCGATCAATTTGAACTCACACAAACGATTCGATGTTCGAATATTTGCTCAAAAAGTAACAGTTACTTCCCATGTTTATCGATTAACATTTCATATTCTCTGGAGGATTATAATCAGAATAGAACTTATTATACCTACGTTTACGATCACCTGAGAACCTATTTGGAATATGAAGAGAACAATGTGAGTATGAGAAAATTGCCAGGATAACTTTGATTTGATTTTTCAAAAATATCTTGCGTTTTATGATTTATGTAAGCATATTTATATGATTATACATAGTTTAAGTTGTATGTTTTTTCTTTTAAGAATATTTGTTGTTCTAATTAAAGATAATTTAATATACAAGATTTCTCTGCTTCCAAAAGAAGTCTTGACTACTTTTTGAAAATTAGTCACTATCATTTTGTTCTGGAATATGCTAGATCTGTACTCAAATATATTCATTTTATGGAAGAGAACCTTAATCCTGAAGAAAGTTTAACGTGCAGATTCAGAGAGAAAAATTATGCGAAATTTGTCCAAACAATTTTGCAGAAAAGTTTAAAAATATTCTAAGCCATGATAATTATCAGGGCTTCAACCAATAAGCTCTTATTTTTGTTAAATATAATAAGTTATTATCCAAGAAATTAAGCAAGGGTTACTGATTCGCTCAATAAAGTCTAGAGGTCTGATGAGAATAATCGAAAAAAGGTTGTAGTAAGAACTTTTTTTTCTAGGGAATCTTCAAGCTATGAAAACATTATCAGTAAGGCTACCTAAAATATGCATTCCTTTCTGAATAATATGCACAGTAATCTTGGAAATCTGCAAATATATACTTTTTACCGCGTGCAAAAAATTCGCAAAATATCCAAATCGAGGCACATTTCTGTCTAAAATATGAATAATTTAAAGAAAAGTATGTATTTGGTAGTCCTAGATCAACTAGGTTTAAATTTCTATGGATAAAACTGATTCTTCTTAATTTTTTCTCCAAGGCAAATTTTTATTGTGATCACAAAAATAATTTTAATAAATTTTATCAAGTTTTAATTATTTCTTACTCATTTGGGCTTTTACAAGATTTCTTACAATATTCGCGTGTAGAACTCGGTTCAAAATTTTTTTTGACCATAAATAAAATATGCAAAAAATGTTTAAATACAACTTAAATAAAAATACTCAAATCAGATACTCATATTTTATGAATTAAATATCTTGTTAAATGAAATATAAAATAGAATATTTGTACTTCTGGTAGCTTCTATCCTAATAAAACAGTTAAAGAATAAAACACGGAATTTATTTTTATGACTAAAATACTAAGACTTTCAAAAAATAATAAATATCTACAATGTATAATAACTGATCAAATGGTAGATAAATAATCAAGAAATAGACTTGCAATAGTGAGATTTTGGTAATATTTTTCAAAATCAAAACAGGGCATAAACTTAATCTGACATTTAAGTATCTTAATTTGTAGTTGCTAGGAAACGTTTTCTTATCGCTCAATTAATGACCTCGAATAGTGATCATGCGATTTCATATGCTCAAAAAACTAGTTTATTTATCAAATTGAGTATTCTCTAATTGTAGAAAAATTCTCGATCAATCACATCTTCGACCCACTGCGAATAATTACACAAAATTGAAATTAATCAGGATCGAATCAGGCTCCATCTTGCTGAAGTTCTTGCCTTATCACATTTTAATCATCTTATTTTTTTTGATTTTAGAAATATTGTATGGTTTCATAGGCTAACGTCATCCAGCCGATGAGATCAAATCGCCAATCAGGGATTTTCTTTGATTTTTTTTCTAGAAAAGTTTAAGAATAAGTAATTTTAATAATGTATTTTTTGAGTTTTGGATATTTGGTTATGACCAGGGAGGCAAGGAATACGTGATTTCTGGCAATACATTTTTCAAAAGAAGTAGTTGAATTTCAAGGTAGGTTATCGAGCCATTCTGGCGGACATTTTAAATATTATTTTATCTGTTATTTCTTCAAATGCATTCTCCGAAGAGTAAGGCATCTGTCTATATCAGATGATCTCTCGAAAAGAAATGATCCATCTAAGTACAATGGAATATTAAAATAATTTATTGAGCAACTTGTAATAACTAGTTTTTTTAATCTAAAAGTAATAATTACATTTAATTCGGATGAGAAGGATTTAGAGATAGAGGCTAGATTGATTTTAAATTGTCTTCTCAATCCAATCTATAAAAGTTTCTACCTTGTAAAAATGTTATTGATTATCCCTCTTTACTAAGTTATTTCTCGTTACATTTTATTATTTAATAGAATATTTAACTCATGTCTCCCATTTGTAAATGTGCGTTCAGTGATACTCTATTTGAAAATACTCGATTTTCATGCTATCCTTGCCTGCTTGAAACGCATGATTTCACGAGGAACTGTGTATTAAATATTTATTCTAGGTGTTGGAAACAGGCCAAAATAATTTTTGTATGAAAATCGTATACAAACTAATTTGAACTTGCGCAAAAAAAGATTTTTTGAGTAATATTTGAGTACATGAAAAATGCTATCCTTTAGAAGAAACTTTCTCAATTAAAAGCCTTTCACACATGTTTCTTGAAAATCTATCCTAGAGTTAAGAATTGTATTAGACTTCTAGTTTCTACCTAAGGAGTCCTGAACATTGAAAGAAGTGTTCACAAAACGTAGAGTTGAAAGATGAACTCGAAAGAAAACTACGAGAAAATCTAAAATATTTCTTCAATTTGATGGGAGCTAATAAGTCCCCATTTAAAGTTTGATAGCAAGGCTAAGGTCATTGTCCTTCAATTGTGATAATACTTCTTTATATACTCAAAGATAAATAAGGAAGAATTAGATATGAAGTGAATTTTTAGTTTGCCCACTTCGTATTCTCTAACTTTTGTGTGCTTTTTCAATTAGATATTGTTGAATTATCTTGCTTAATAATGGAGGAGTCACAGATAAAAAAATTCTTACAATTCATAGAGTTGATATTTACATTTCAATTGACTTATATGAGGGCAGAATCCCCATTTTGACAATCTTCATCACTCAGAAAACAATAATTTCATTTATAAATGAAAATTGAGGGTTAGCATAACTTGTCATATCTCTAGACAATAGAATCTTGGCGTGTAATAGTTAATTTGAGAGATTTCTCTTGTACTCTCAAAGCAATTCAGAACCAGTTAGTTGCATTACACAGTGTATAATATACACGAACATCTAAATTCAATCAGTGTATAATTTAATATTCCCTTGAAAACTCAATTAAAGAAAAGTAGATTATATGACAATAGAATCACTAACCGAAAGAATAAACAATGCAAGGATCTCATCTTCTCAATTTGGAAAGATTTCAGGCAAAAAAGTCTACAATTTATGGGGATTCTTATGAAAAAGGGATTAGAATTATTAAAAATTTAGCTTGATATCTGATTAATTTTGATGATTCAAATTAATCTGCCACTGGATTATAAGTATGGCACAAACAAAAGCTTCAATAATGACTCGGTAACTATGTAGTCTCTTCAAATTCAATGACTTGTTATTTTCTTTGAATTCAGTTTCATAGCAGAGTCTAACTCCCTTCAGATTCAAATTAGGGGTGTTAATGGTGGAGGAGGGTTTGAAACTATTTACCCTCCCAAACTCGTTTCGAGGAGGGAGGGTACGCCTCCAAAACGACATGTATTGAAATATACAGACACCAGTATGCTTGCTCATACATAAGGCTGCATAATATTTTTCCTACCATCTAGATTTGATTCACCAAGACTCAGAAGACGTAAAAGTATTCGATTATTCCTCCTGAAATTGAGATATGCGTACAAATGTGTTGGATTCTAAATGCGAAATAAAATAACTTAAGAATGGGTTCATTTCATCGTTATGTGATTGTTCTATTCTTCTCTTTAACAAAGACGAGTACAAAGAACAGTACATTTGTTTTATTCATAACTGTATAATTAAATTAACATTGGATGGTTAATAACCTATATGTAAACTGAGAGTGTGAAGACTTGCTCAAATTAGATAAATTACTTACGATAAAGTCCCTAAAACAGTTTTAATTTTAGTCATATGCATTAGGGCTCTACTAATAATCACTTAGATATTTCCAGCTGATGGTTTCATTGGCCAAAAAAACCCCAAGAATATGTTCTAGTTACAACAAGATTTTTCTCACAAAAAATATTAATCGAAATTATTACTTTTAATGTAGTCAAAGTAATGTTTCAAGTTTGCCGAATTAGCTGATCGTTCATAGAAAACTGTTCTAACCCACATAAGAAAACTAGTTGAGGGGTAAACCCTATCATGTTAAATGGCCATTGGTGAAAAACTCTTCCTGAACGTTGAGCACTTATTATGACTTGAGGAAAAGTCCTCTACACCACCTGTCCAGTGCTTTGAATGATTTTTTGCTTTAATATTCTTTCAAAATTTTTAAATGTGCCACCGCCGCTGAGTCAAAATTTAAAAAATGTGCGACGACGGCTCGGTCATGGTCTTATAGAGTGCTCATGCAAATTTTCAAAAATCATATTTTCTGAAATTATGAACGTCTATTTTTTGTGAAATCTGTAGATGCTGTATTTTCTCTAATCAGGAAAGACATCCCAACTCGAGACCAGCTGGCAGGCTAATGCCTATTTAGAAATACCGAGTTCTATTTTCTAGTCCATTAGAAGAACTGAATATAATGATCAGTTATTAATGAATTGATTAAAGGTGGTGAAAATGTCAATTTTGATTAGAATATAATTGAGGAAAATCTGATATTTATTCATCAAGTTAACGCCTAAATAATTGAAATAAATTAACGTAGAACTGATAGACTGATTAAATGCATAAACTACCGCTAAACCATTAAAAGTGCTATTAGGCTCTGATGATATTTACTCAAATTATATTCTATTTTTTCCTATTTTAACTCTCCTAGGTCCAGAAGATCTAAATTAAAGGATAATATTTTATGAGGTTGAAAATATTATTTAAAAAAAATAGGTTTACAAAATATTCATTACCCGGTCAATCGCAAATCATTACCCGGATTTTCGCTCAATGAACCAATACTTTTATTTCTATTTCCAGTATGAATTTCTTTCTAAGACTTCTGAGAGTACAAGAGAGACTAGTGTGATTTAGGCAAAGAAAATCATTGTCGTTGTGCCTGCAATGACCCCTAAATTCCATAGGGAAGGAGACAACTGAAGAAGAGGCTGATCGTCCAAGCCTCGAATTGTTTTGTCTTTCGGATAAAGGTATAATGACAACCAGTATATTGAGGAAAATAGAAATGTATAGTTAGATAGAAAACCAAGTTAAGATTTTTTATCATGCTACTTGACGCAGTATCCTGACCCGGGCAATTCCAATGAATCTTATTTTCAAAGAAAAGATGGTTGAATGAAAACAAGTAGACTAGAAAATGACTATATTCTAAATTTCAATACTATCTTTCTTAGAAAAAAATTATAGAATTTGTACAGGTTTAGGAATTATTTAAAATGGTCCGTTTTAGACCTAATTTTTTTCAAATCCTCACAAAGCGAGAGGTTGTACACGAAATTTCTCGTGTCATATCAATTAGAAAAGACAACGGAGTAGGAATTGAAGGTTTTGATGATCCAAGCCTGTCGGCGGACTCATAACGGGTGGAGTCTACTCATTACGAGCCAATGCTCGTAGTGCAGCTGAAGACGGGGATCCATACCAGGCTGATCAGGATAGAGGGAACGCAAGAAGTTCTTCTGGATGTCTTCGATATTCTTGGATTGCTCCTTTGAGATCGAGCACAGGAGGCCAGCAAGGTAGCAAAAGAGGGAAGTCTTCGAAGACTTCGCAATCTAAGAAAAAAAATCTTGGAATCGACTTCTACCTTCAACTTATTATTGTTGTAAAACCGAGATCCTTGAGTACAGTCGACACTGACCCTGCTAATAGATGGAGGGATGGCGAAGTGGATTGTTCCCCTTTAAATATGATATCTTATATGGCGTGGGTTCGATTCCGGTCTCCTCCCTACTTGAAATAAATTTACTTTGTAAATAGTTTCAAAACCTGCCTCCCCCATTATAACCCCTGATGTGAACCCGGAGAGAGCTAGACTCGGCTATGAAACTCAATTCAAAAAGACTTCTTGTCACTCGAAAGTGAATTTTTTCGAAAGAACTTTTATATGACTTGACCTCGCTTATGAAATTGGTTTGAAAATTCCACATAAAATAACAAATTCAAATCAACTCAAGTACCTTCCAAGTTGTCGCATTGAAGGGTTCTTGAAATGAGCTTTGATATTAATAGCCCAGATTGATTCTTCTCATGATATTTCATCGATCCAGATTGAAGAAGACAATGACATTATTATCTTGCCATCATCCCTTCCCCCTTCTTGTAGATATCAGTATTATAATTATCCATTTTCATACTCGGATGAAAAGCTAAACATATATAAGAAAGTCATTTTTTATGTCCGCTCTACATCCAGTGATAGTCATTGTCTTTTTGTATACACTTGGTGTAGGAAGAACAAAAAATGCAATCTCTGATGATGCGAAATAATACTGATATCAAGAAGGGGTTGGTTTAGCTAAAGATTCCTCCCACTGGACAAGAGGTGAGAATATGCATTCATAAACTGAGGTCAACAGTTGACTTTATGAAAAGCAAATCAATTTGTTGTATCTTGTAATAGGTAGGGTTTTAAGCTGTTTTGAGATTTCGATCTAAAGAGGACTTCTTAGAATGGAAAGCTTAAATATCATTTTTGATATAAAAATGTTTAATGTGTCTGAGTACTGAGTGACGTAATTAAGCAAGACAATAATAAAAGTACTCTCAATTGAGGCGTGAATATTTTTTCTTCTTAGAATTTGAATTTCACAGCCGAACCCAACTCTCTTCGGGTTCACATGAGGTGTTATAATGGAGAATGAGGGTTTGAAATTATTTCCCAAATAAACTCTTCTTGATGAGAGAGGTTATCGGAGTCGAACCCACGCCATACGAGAATCCTATTACTACCCGATTGCGTTCACATTGACCGATATAAATAGTCACAGCCTGACTCAAAAAATACATGATACATCATTAACCATTCCTTATCGGCTTCAATTGACTAAGAACGTTTAAAGGGCTTGTTCTCCAAAGATGAAATAGAGTTTTTTTATATATTCTTCCTTCCTTTGAGAATAGAGTATTCTCAAATATTTTTTTTTTCCCTGAACATAATGATTCTTTCTACAGGTAAAGCTTCCTGATAAAAGTTATTGATTATTGAGACTATTTTGACCTAAAAACTCACATGTCTATTAAAATCAATAGAATGCATTGATCTATGTAAAAATAGAAACGTTTCTCATACGTGTCCATCACGTTAGACTTCGTTTCATAAGTCTCTTGTGCGGTTACAGCAGCTTCGAAAGTTTAATTAGTCAGATTCTTATCCAGGATGAAATTGCGGCTCAGAAAATGCATTGTTTTCTGGGAAATTTGACCTTATTCAAATTTTGAGTCCTCATAAAAAGTATACAGAAACAGAGATTTTTCTTTTTCCAGTGCATATCCAAGTAAAAACGTATCTCAGTATATTCAATTATATAAAGGGAGTGTACAAGAACCTATCATATGTACAAATAGGTCTAGAAGGGTTTACCAAATCCTCACAAGGCGAGAGGTTATAAAATCGCGGATATTGTCTTCGTGTCAGAATCATCGGGGGAGACGGAAGAGGAATTGAATTTCTTGATCAATACCTAGCTGATCAGGATCGAGTGAACTTGAGAAGTTGAGCTGGACTTCGTGATCGAAGTGTGAGAGGCTTCTTTGCCTAACATGAAGCAATATTGAAGATCGAATATGGATCAAACGACGGATCAATTCTACTATTCTGCTATTACACGATATTTTTGGTCCTCTCTAATGTAACAACTGCTTTGTTCATGTTAAAATATTATTTTATACTTAGGCTATAAAATCAAGAGAAAATAAATATAAATAAGAACTCGGAGTATGCTGTGAATAATTTATGAAACTCATATTAAAAGATCGAATATATCCGTAGGACTGAATTTTAGTTCCAATGAATATTCTCTTCGTTCTCATCTCGTTTTGTTTCGTTCTGTTTTTATTTCTAAGAATACTCTTCACATTCTTTCATCTGCTCACTAAAAGTCATTCTTACACATCGTGGAATGGTAAAGATTTATTGCAAGTGATTCGTACACTTTGAATGCATTCTACTAAGGTTTTTTCGAATAGATTTATAATCTTGATTGTGACAAAATTGTTAGTAAGCAGTCGAAACACTCTCGAGATAGTATATCGTTTTGTCATTTTTACTACACTTTTAAGTTGATGAAGAATTCTCAAAATATATTCAACACAATGGGTAGCCCTAATAATAACCAACAAAAGGCATTGAGGAACTAATTTTTAAAAATATAGCATATCCTATTCTTCTCTCAACAAGTTAACTTTTTATCAGGAAATTGTTGTAATTTTAGTTTGAAAAAAATATTGATTGATGGCCTCATATAATGCTGAAATGAATAAGAATCGTAATTACTATGAAGAGGAGAAGCCACAATATCATTTTAGCACATAAATCAAATAATATTCGCTTGACTTTACAATATATTACTTACCAAGCTGAAGAGTTCGATTTTTGTTTCCATTGTTAATGACATAACTTCCGAAATTGGGAAGGAATAAAAAGGGGAAAACTTCTCGTTTGTTTAGGAAATTATAAGTAATAAAACAGCTTTCTCTTCTTTCATACCGTTGGCAACCTTCCCCCTTTATGCAGAGCGATCGTAGTTTGACAAGGAAAATTAAACGAAAAATATCTCTCGAAAATTCTATATCGTTAGATTATAATTATCTTGTTTTGGAGAATGGGAGAGTAGCTCTTGATCAGAGAATTTGATGTCAGAATTTCCCATTGTCCCAAATTAGTCTCAAAATCGTTTTGCTAACTCATTCAAACTCTCAAGAGTGAAATATGGAGGAGGAATGTGCTTTTGACAGGCGAGCGAGAGATATTCTTGGCAATCTCTAGATTATGTAACGATTTAAAAACTGACTCTGCGAATTAACAATGTGCCATTTCGTATTTGACGAGAGAATAAATATCTTTGTACGGGTCAAATTTCTAGTGATAACATGTCAACAATTATTGAAATATTATGAGTAGAGGCCTATTCAAATTAAACGCTTTGAGATTGTTGTCTGTACTCGAAAGCAATCAAAAGTGGGTGATTTAATAAGAACCGCCTCGATACAATATCACACAACCAAGGATTCCTAAGGGATCATAGATCCCAGTACTGCCGCTTAATTAAAAAATGGGTTATTAACAAAATCAAGTGGAGGGGTAGACATTATTACAACCTATAGGACAGTCCAGTTGAAATTATTATGAATAAGTGGAGTTTTAATTTTCATATTAATAACAAGTGTAGATTCTGTTTATTTATCAGAAAATATAGGATATACCAATATATTATCACAAAAAAGTGAAAAGCTCTAAATAATTGAGAATGGGGTCTGTAGCCGAGAAAATATTTGTAAACAAATATACAAAAAAATTTCAAATATATATTTCAAATGTCACTCAAGATATATTTTGCGAAAAAAACGCAAAGAAAATCAAAAATTTACTAATTTACCTTTCAGTGTGTGACAAGCCCGTGTCAGGCAAGACGCGAAGAGAATGATAACTGGGTGGGCTTCTTCAATAAAAGCCTGTCAGAGAAGCAGAACTTTGACTGCTTCGGTCATATCAATGGGACAGCGGCCCTGTTACATTTAACATATGGAGAAACAGAGGTCTTTCATTCATTGTTTTGGCCAGCCTTCTTAGCTATTGTTAGCATGATTACACTTATTTTTACTTGGATCTTTTCTGGATGCTCTATCTGGGAAATGGAATGATTAAGAATTTTATTTATGTCTTTATTTCTTCAAAAAAACAATTTTTTATCAAATATACAATATTAGAAATGAATCCCAATTATTACGATGTATGCAAGCCTTTAGGAATCTACAAGATTATTAAAGATAGAAGAGAATAGTATGACATCAGACTTGAATCACCATGTCTGACCTATATTTGTTAAAAAGCAACATCGCAATTGATATGCTAAGCAATTGAAAGAAATGACCTTCATCAAGTCTAATAAATTACATGAACTTTTTCTAGAAAAAAATTATTTTCTGAACAATGATTTGTAAAGTTATCTTGCTTTACGCTCTGTTAATAGCAAACGTCAAATCGGATACAATAGCCGATTGCCGTTATGAAGATTTCCACGGTCATTGGGTAACCCATGTCTATGAGTACAACGAGGATTGCAGTTCTGTAAAAGAAGCAAAATTTCTCTACGCATCAAGAGTCCACTTAGAATTTCCGAATATTGTCAAAACCCCTAACGGGCAGTCCGGCCATTGGACCATGATAGATAACGAAGGGGCAGAAATGACTATTAACGAGAGAACATATCTTTTAATGAACTGGTATAATGCTACTCATTATTCTTGTGAAAAGACCATAGGCCATTGGACCTATTCGACATCGAATAAGGATTGGTATTGCGCGAAAGCCTTTAAACTCGGTGTTGAAATCAAATACCATCCAAAGAAGAATGCAACAGATTCGTTGGAAAATTTCTATCGCTTCGATAGAACCATGATTGAGGAAATAAACTCGAAGCAAAACACTTGGAAATCCGGCGTCTATCCGCAATTCGAGGAATACACAAACAGCGAAGTTAAGCGCTTGTCAGGCAAGAATAGCAGAGTATCACGACGAATCGCGAAAATGCAGAGGCTCGAGCTTACTCAACAGACTTTAATGAAGCTTCGCGATCTTCCTCAGAACTTTGATTGGCGAAAGATATCACATCCAAGTGGAAAGAGCTATGTTTCTCCTATCAGAAATCAAGGCAAATGCGGTTCATGTTATGCCTTTGCATCGATGGGAGCGGCTGAAGCGAGACTGAGAATCGTCACAAACATGACCGATACAACGATATTCAGTCCGCAAGATATCGTCGACTGCTCAAAGTACTCACAAGGCTGCGAAGGAGGCTATGCCTATCTCACATTTGGTAAGTACGCTCAAGACTTTGGCTTAGTCTCTGAAGAATGTAATCCATACGAGGGAAAAGATAGCGAGGTTTGTAGGACGAAGCCCGAATGCAAGCGGTATTATTTTACAAATTATCACTACCTCGGTGGCTATGACGGAGCTATGAATGAAGAGAATATGAAACTGGAATTAATTGAAAATGGTCCCTTTCCAGTCGCCATTGATGTCACAAAAGATTTTTTCACTTACAAAGGTGGCATTTATATTAAACCAGACGGCATCGCAGAGTTCAATCCGTACGAGGAATCGAATCATGCTGTTCTCTTAGTGGGATACGGATTTGAAGAGGATCTAAAATTACCTTATTGGATTGTTAAAAATAGCTGGGGCGAAAAGTGGGGAGAATCTGGTTATTTTAGAATCCGACGAGGTACCGATGAATTGGCTATTGAATCACTTGGAATCTCATCAAGCTTGGTCTATTTTTAAAAATCAATATCTTGACCTATTTATAAAGAAAATTTTCACTAAATATATTAGAATATTCTTTTCACCAAGTAGATGAATATGTTATTTCTTCAACTCTTAATGATTAGTTTGATTTATGGCGACACTATAGCAGATTGTCGCTATGAAGACTTTATTGGGCAATGGTCGATAATGGTTAGTGGTTATCTGGATGATTGTGAATCATTACAAGACACAGACCTTATACATGAGAGTGTCGTTCAATTCTCATTTCCAAATATTGTTAGAAACCCCAATGGAAATGAAGGTACATGGACCATGGTCTATAATCAAGGCTCTGAGATGGTGGTAAATAACAGAAACTACCTTTTAATGAGTTGGTACAATTCAACGCATTACTCCTGTCAAAAGACAATTAGGCATTGGACTTCCGGTCTCAACAATAAGGATTGGTATTGCGCAGGTGCTACGAAAGTTGGAGTCCCAGTTACATATCATAAAAAGAAACAAAATCGTTTGGATATAAAGTTGAACCGACCAAGAAAACCGCTTACTTCAGAGATGAACATAAAACTTGAGAGTCTACCAGAAAATTTCGACTGGCGAGCGATGACTCACCCAACTGGTCTGAGCTACGTAACCCCGGTTAGGGCTCAAGGCAAATGTGGTTCTTGTTATGCGTTCGCTTCAATGGCTGCTGCAGAGTCTAGACTTCGAATCGTTACTAACATGACGGATGTTTCGATTTTCAGTCCCCAAGATATCGTCGACTGCTCAAAATATTCCCAAGGTTGCAACGGCGGTTTACCCTACCTTGTCGGTGGAAAGTATGCTAAAGACTTTGGCCTAGTTACAGAGGACTGTTATCCGTATAAAGGGTTCGAAACTGGATCATGTTCAACATCGAAAAGTTGCAAGAGATATCACTTCAGTAACTACGGCTACATAGGCGGTTTCGATGGCGCGACAAATGAAGAACTGATGAAGTTGGAGCTTGTTGAGAATGGGCCGTTTCCAGTTTCGATCATAGTGTATCAAGATCTGAGGAAATATACGAGTGGTGTCTATAGACATAGTAAGGGTCTCAGGGATTTCGATCCGTTCGTGGAGACAAATCACGTTGTCGTAGTCATTGGATATGGAGTTGAAAATTCAACCGGCCTTCCTTATTGGACAATAAAAAACAGCTGGGGTACTAATTGGGGAATGCAAGGCTTTGGAAATATTCTGAGAGGAGTCGATGAAATTGGCATTGAGTCACTAGCTGTTAAATTTAACCTTGAATATTTTTGAAATAATTAAATTTTTAAAAATATCTTGATGTTTTTTTGATTTGGCTCCTTCTCTTATTGCAAAAGTATGTAACTATGTTTGAATAACAAGAAATAATTATTCTATTTTATTGACTGTATTCTATTGAAAGAGGCAAAATGCCTCATTTATCTTCAAAGAAACCGTGAATATCTCCCAAACTAAATATTTTAGAAAGAATTCTCAGAACCGAAAAGTTCTTAAAAATATTTAACGGAGCGACCTCGTGGTGCATTGGCTAGTACATTTGCATTAAACATGGCAGCTGGAATCGAATCTTGTGGAGGGAGTCGATTAACCTGAGTCCCACTGATAAGACCTGATAGGTCGAAACATGTCTAGGAATAGTTCTTGCCATATTTCAAGTCATCAATCGAAATCTACATGAAAAAGGATGACCAACCAAAATATAAATTTATTTCGACCAAGATATTTTGTCTAATTTCGTCTTTTAATATCTTTCTATCATTTAAAAAGTTATTTTTCTTATTACGTTAACTCATTGATAAAACCAAATACTTTCAAGGGACTTTATCATTCTCAAGTGTCATTTAGAATAATTTCAAAAATCTCAATTGGAATAGAGAATTTCCTATGAGATGAATACTTGAAATATTTTCTTAAGTATTTTCGAAATACGGCAAACTTAAGCATGCTAAGATTTATCAGATCTCGGCATAGTGCTGTTAACCAAATTCGATTATGGGAATCAAACTGGGTAGTTTGGTTCATGTGGGACACACTTTTCTCATGTAACCTTTCACATTGAAAAGCTTCCTTAAAATCAAATATGATAGATATCGTTATTTCACTCAAAATGAAGGTTATGAATAGCTTTAGCAATTCTTGGTTTTTGATCCTCTTACAATGACTTAAAATCGATTTCGATTTATAATATTCTCTGCCAAAAACATTTGTATAGAAATTTGCAGGATTTTTAAAGGAATTTTGTCTAGTTGATGCTAAGTGTTCAAGATTTCATCAAACTTTTATTTCAAAAAAATCGAATTAGCCGAAAACGTCTTAGTTCCAATGAAACTAGAAAAAATTATACAAAAAAATTACATCGTTTAAAATAAGGGCTTATATTTCTTTGACTTTCTTGAGTAAGATGATATTCACACTTGATTATTTTGTCGCAGCTATGCCAACCCCCTTCAGACCAGATTACTGTTGATGAACAGCTTGTATCCTTTAGTGGTCTTTGTACCATAACGAATCCACGCTTTTGAGATATGGTCAAAATAAGAACCGACCAGTGATATTATTGTCATCTCTTCACACAAAAAAATAAGATTTTTTCAATGAAAAACCGGAGGTAATAAAATACTACAATTCTACTAAAGGTGGAGTTGACACGTTGGATCAGCTTGTTAGAAATTACTCCTGCAAAAGACCTACTAGAAGATGGCCGTTAGCTGTATTTTGGAATATTATAGACATTTCAGCTTAAAATGCATATGTATTGTATGGAATCAGATGGCCCAATTTGCTTGAAAAGAAGAACCCAAGAAGAGCTTTTTTGAGGGAATTAGCATTCAGTCTAATGAAGCCTGAAAGCAATTTGAATTCATCTTTTGTTTCTGAACCGTCTACTATCTCAATAAGAAACCCAAAAAGAATTTGCAAGTCTGGCAAAAGATGTCCAATTTGTCCAAAGAAAAGCGACAGAAAAGGATACAAAATGTGTATCAAATGTGAAAAGTACCCTTGTGCTATTCATTATGATGTTATATATAATAATTGTCAATAATATTTACATTAATAATTTTTTCCTTATAATTTTATCTTATGAAAATAGAAATGGGTTGTTTTCCACCCGGACTTATCATAGTTGCGATTTTTATAACTTCTGGACGAGGGGTTGAGCTGTTCAAGACTGTTTTTATCAGAGAAAGATCACTAGTCGAGAAAGTAGGTGTATTATAAAATAGCAAAGAAATGTACGATTAAAACTGGACATTCGATTCAGTTTTCCTCTATTGTGTAACTTTATTCAGATTGCATTTAGTAATGTCATGATTCCTCAAATCAACCCTCGGACCTTATTTATAGAGGCTAGAAGACTTTAAAAAAAAGTCAAAAATAATTATACATCACTTTGGAAATCGTTAAGGCAACAACAAAAACCTTTTTCATTAGCATAATTTTAATATTTGTCACGTTATATTCATGTTGTGAATGTCTAGAAGAAAATTAAGTTTATCTTCCCCTTCTTCAAGCTCTTATCCGTTTATTGCTTACTGTGAATTTGGAAACAAACTTTCGAATGCGAAGCATTTAAAGAATTTTATTAATTTTAAAGCTCTATATAGGTGTAGTGTTTTCGTCTCTTAAGTTTAGGGTCAGTTAATTCATAGTTAACATGCTTAATAGTTCATACAATTATATTATTAGAGTATATTTCTTCAAATTTTTTTAAAATCAACTCTCAGAAATTTAGATACTTTGGTACTTTTGAATCTAAAATACAAAAACTCGAAAGTTTAAGCAATTCAATTTCTACACTCAGAAGTGAGTAAGCCTTACTCAGTAAGGTGTAATCTCCTTGTGAATCATTTTGCAAAGATGATGAAATAGATTAAGAGAATAATCTTTCTGATTTTAACCTTTTCAAAATTAATTTCTTTTTGTGAAATGATACATATTTTCAAAAACACTCAATGGTAGTAAATTCATGAATTCTTGGAAAGAAAAAAGAAACCCTTTGAAAGAAAAATACTTTCAGGTTGGCCCTTGTAGGGTAAGGGTATGGAGGTAGTTTGGCTGTTTACAAAGATTTCGCCTTATCTTCATTATGTAAATCATCGAGAGGGTGTCTAGTACCCTGAATTCCGTATAAGGTTTAATATAGTAACGAATCTCAATTTTTTTCTCAATGGTAGAAAAATAGTGAACTCTTCAAAGTTTTCAATAACAGAAAAATTAAAAAGGATAGTTTGAAAGGAAAAAAAGAAACCCTATAAAAGAAAAAATCTTTCAATTTGGCCATCTCATCTATGCTATAGATTGTATAGGTAATGCACATGGTTACCTTTTTTTGCAGAGCTGTGGCCTGAGTCTCATGATGTAGATCTTTTAAATTATTCATGGGTTGAGCAGCTCATTTGAAGGGTTTCTGTTTAGAACATCTGTATCTACTTTGAGCCTTCTTATGCCCAATTTGGTGGCAATTTTCATTCTCTCTTTCAGAGCAGCTCTTCTAAAGGATAACTGTAGCAAAGTTTACACTAATTATTTGAGCGCAAATTTATGTTTCTGTTAATACACGCGTTTTCAAACTTCCTTCTGTATTTAAACTTGCTCAAGATTTGCAGAATAGTTTGTGGCAAAAATAGTGTATTGGGATGCATTTAGGAAAAGGAATGAGGATTCTCAAAGTGCTCTCTTTGTAAATAGAAACTACTCAATTTGATATTTTCGAACCTGCTGGGTTCGACCATCTACAATAGAAATGTTTATTTTTGATAGCGTTGATTCCCGCTTTCTGTCAAATCAGACTTTTGTAAGCTGATTGATCACTCAAATCAGATCAGTTCTTTTAGAATGAGTTCATTGTTAACTGGCGTAGACATTTTCGTAGACTATTCTCAAATTTTTTAAGAAAAAGTATCCCTTATAAGGATATATTCTCTGTTCCCCTAATTTTAGTTTTCACATTCAATTAATTATGACAGTCCTGGATACCTTCCAGACAATAGTATCAATTTTCAAGTTGCAGCTAATTTGAAGATGCAAAAAGACACTTTTTCACTCCTATATTACACATTGAAAAGGATTATGATATTCATATGAACATTTGAATATGAAAACACACAAATTTTTCTATCAATGACACCAGCAAATCTCATTGGTTGGTTTGTGAAAAAAGTCAAATTCATGAAAATGAATATATCTATTCTTATTAAATAAATGTTTTTCTTCACTCTCATAGCAAATTATAGGATATTTTTGTGAAGAGCTGTTATGGCTATTCCGTGATGATGTTACAGCTGATCTACGCCAAGTTAATTTTTTCGCACTTGATTCTAGTGACCTGTCGCACTGATCGTGAGTACTTTTATGATTTCAAGGATTTACTTTTGTAATTTAATTAAAAATAGAATAATGAGCTCTTAGAAATTATATTTATTTTTTGCAAATTCGGAATCCTTTTTTCAATTGTAATTTGTACTTTTAAGGATAATATAATACAAAATATCATGACACAACACTGACTATATCGTAAACATATTATCATGATTAGAATTTATAATTCAATGGGAGACAAATCTTAATGTAATTTAGATTGCTAACGTATTGCATTTATATTATATCAATTACTATTTATGAATGCTCAAGTATAAAAATAATACCCAATCTAGTACCATGGGAGAATGCAGGTCCCAGGAAATATTACTTTCGTGCGCTCAATCTTCGTGACTATCGACATTATTTGATTCTTTTATCAACTAAGGCAAAAGTGTAAAACCCAGTGAAAGTCTGTTTTACCGATATCCGTTACATTTTATCTATTATCATAGTTCAGTAAAAATTGACCGAATTTAAGTTTGACTATTGACAAAATACATTTTTGGAATTTTTATCCTTCAAAATGCAATTTTATTATCAGAAAAATAAGATTTTTACGAAATCCAACATAGTGATAATAAGTGTTATACATATGAACATGTGTATTCTAGAATTGACAGTATCTATAATTGGGTGAAATTATTTCAAACCTCAAGACATTAATTTCAAATGAATGCAGAGCCTTTATAAAGAAAATATATCCATCTACATTTTACAATGTATGACCTCAGTAAAAGTCGGTTTCAACTTTTTCTTGTTTATTATTCCAAGTTGAAGAAGGTAGAAACAGTTCTATGTGATTTCTTCAATTTTGTGAAATAACACTTTTCATATTATCAAGGTATTAAAGTACTCAAACCTTAAGGTTTAGCGAGGTGAATAAAAGTGAATAATGAATAGTCTGCAAGAAAATGATTCTTGAAGATTATTATCCACTAATAGAAATCAATGGTAATATGCAAAGTGACTTTAAAAATATCCAAATATGAATAAATATTTTTATTTGGATTTTTCTCCAAAAACTAACTAATTTCTTGCATATTCTTAAAAAAGAGAATATTGAGTTAATTACGATTACTGCTAATTAGAGGTTAATTAATTACACGATAGAAAATTATAATCACCGATAATTATAGGAAAAGCTGAATTTTATAAATATGCAAAAGTATTATTTGGACAGATAATAAGGAGAAATATAATGGAATTTATGTGTTTTGGCTCCTATTCTTTCTCAATCTCAAAAAATTCATTCGATCGCCACATAAATCAAAGAAATTAAGATTCAGTACACGAAAAAGCGCGAAATATTTATTTTCTATCAAAGTAAAATTGTAATTTCTCTTGTAATCTCAAGATATTTTCTAAATACAGAAAAATTCATTTTACATTGTAGAATTATTGCTGGGGGTTGTAATCGGGGTTTATCGAGGAGCTATTGGAGTTAATCAAAAAGTGCATTAAAAGACGATTAATTACAGTAAATCAGTACTAGCTTGGCAAGAATATGGAAATCCAAGATCATTGGGAACTTAACCCCAATAAATCCTGCGTCGCATATATCGACCTATTCTATAATTTTCCTTTGTGGTTTCTTCATTAAACGTTGTTAATTACTGTCAAGGGTTTTAGGGCTCGTCATTGGATCTTCTGATCAGAATTGCCAGGAATTTTTACAATTTTTATTTTAGGATCCACTTATCCTCACATGTAATAATCCTATCAAGAAATGGAGATAATCACATGCGTCAAACTTGTCCATTTTGTTTCTGTCTGACAGGGTATGAGGGATCCAATAATCAAGCTTATATATTAATATTTGGCAAATCAATATAAAGATTCGAGCCATTAGAATTTAATGAAAAAAATGCATAAATCATTGTTTGGGCTTGTAAATGAGCTTGTCTCGTGCAATAAAACTTCATTTCCAGTAAACTTCATTTCTTTGTAAAGATCATGAAGGGTTCGATTCCGGTCTCCTCCCTCCTTGAAACAAACTATGTAAATTGTTTCTAAACCTTCCTACCCCATTATAACCCCTCATGTGAACCTGAAGAGAGTTAGACTCTGCTATGAAACTCAATTCTAAGAAAAAAATAGATCTAACTTTCCAGAATTTGTATTTTTTCTTGCGTCGCCGTTTGGTTGTCAACCTGCTAGACCGATAGTTGACATGTCAAACTCACCACAAGTCAAACCCACTAAGTTTCCTCTATATAAAATTTAGCAGAAAATCCGATAGAACAATCCGAAGAAAAAATTTACTGGAAACTACATGCACTACTTCAGCTTCAGTCCACTATCCTACAAAATTGGTTTGATCGTCAGTACAGGGAAGCTCGGAAAAGAACTAAGTATATTCTCAAGGAGAACACTTACCCAGAAAGACTGATAAGATGAGGATAAACAGAAAAGAACAAAAGAGGAAACGTAGGAAGAAGAGGACACAAGATATATATGGATGAAATTAACTCTCAAATAAGACGGGTTCTGTAAGGATATCAAGAAGAGTTTGGATGGTCTGATTCAAGAAAATTATATCGGAATTCGGTTAAAAATCGATCAAAAAGACTATTCAATTTGATTCACAAAGACATACTCGAGGAAGATGAGAGTAATAATGGTATCAACAAATTCACTGGAGATTGTGGTGCACCTCACTTTGGCCATACAGAACGAAAACTCATAAAAAATATCATAGAATATAGGAGGAAGAATTTGAACATGGAGTTGAATTAAAATTTAATAATTTCCTTGCATTTGAATGAAATGTTAAATGACTTTTAACCGGAATCGAATAAGATGTCGAATAAGAAATAGAGAAAAATATCGCCACTCATCCTAAAATTGTTAGTATCATGATAAGCTAAAGCCCCACACTCACGTTTGTATTCTTCTTTCTTTTAGATTTAGAACCCTAGAAGGTCCAACATAGCTGAACACTATTGCTGGGGATTTTTCAACTTTTCATTGTAGAGAAATTGCAATTTTCCATCAAAAAGGTGTGCATAAAACAATCATAGGAATAACACTACAAGATTGCATAATTTATATACCATAAATACAGGGAATTAATGGCAAGAAACCTTTCGCTTTAAAGAACATTGTAGGGCAATAAAAGGATGATTTTACCAAAGTTTCTTAGACATTGTCGGGCTAGTTTCACAAATTACAAATAAAATTTTTTATGTGATATTTATTCATGTTTATTTGTTAAGAAATGCTGCATAAAGAGATATTGTCCATCTCAAATTATTTCATCAGATAATCAGAGTGAACTATTTTGTAGTTTCGTTCAGGTCAGTAAGAGAACGCATATTGATTTGCGATTAGTGTACACATTTCTGAGATAATTACCTTGATTATAGTAAGCTTACTTTCAGCATCTCCAAGTATTACGGTAGGAGATTTTGCCCTTTCGCAAGGAAAAATAGCAGGGAAAATATAATATGCATATTAAAAAATTCAGATTATCCTGGAATATTAACTAAATATGTCAATAAATAGATACTTTTCGAAGATGTGCAATTCAATAAGAATGGGGTTCTTATACATATTGAGAAGTGTTTAAATTTCTACCCAAATTGGAGAAATTGTAAATATAAAAGTGAATTAAGATAATTATCTAAAAAATAGTCATTTGATTAAGAAAATAATCTAAACTGCGTGAATTTCAGATCAACCTAATGAGTCATTAGTAATGACTCATTACTAAGAACGATTTGATTGCTTTTCCATACAGTTAAACGTATCTCGGTCCTTATTAGGTCCAAAAGAGTTGCTAGCTTCTATCCCTCACAGTTCTTGGTATTTTCTATGTCAGCATATGGTTTTCTCTGAAGGAACCTTATTTTTCCATAATTTCAATGTAAACAGAATAAACTTTTATTTGTAATAGTTATTTTGTACGAATTTTTGACTTTCATCATCAGGGCAACTAAAATATTATTTTAAATTATATTTTCTTTAGAATATTCTCATATTATGCTCTCCTAAAATTTGAAAAATGCATACATTTTCGTTATTTATTCAGAAATATACTCGATAATTGCAGGAAATGGTTGTCTTTGTTCACAAAATATGTTTTTAGGTTCAGTAACCTGATTAGATTTGAATTTTGTGTTACTTAAAAGAGGTTTTGGCATAAAAAAAATTTGAACGATTTTTCATTGGCTCGTTAATTGAATAAACTAAAACAGCCAATGAGAGTCGTTCAAAATTTATTTTATATCATTTTCGTCTTCGGAGTAAACTATGATTGTTAAAGCTTTTTATGAAATAAGTTCGGATGGAAGAGTGATTTATTCACAAGTAATTCAACAAAAGGATATTTATCCTCTCAAGAGTAGACCTTATATTACAGTCTTTAGTGGTTACTTTGGAAATTTTCTATCATTGAAATCGTATTCAAAAGAACACGAAACTGCATGATATAAATAGCAGTGCTCTAATAAACAGAGACTTTAAAGTGTGATAAATTATCACTTATAATCTTAAGAACTCTAGTCATTTCAGACAGACTCAATGAATAAAATTGAATCTAATATTTGAAAAAAATGAATCGAATTTTTGTATCATCAATAGAAGGCTAGAATTTTCGACTGTTTCATATTTCCAATATAACTGAAACAGTCGATCTTTGAATTATCGCTTATATTGATAAAACCTTACCCAGCCTCCTGTTATAAAAATAACATGCCAAGCTTAAAATTTTCTTTTATTTTTTATTTGGAAACTTGACGTATTCAGAAATAGATCACTCAAGATTTGAATTCAGATGCTGTTACAAATTTAAAAATAAACACTTGCTCTCAAAGTTCACGACTGCAAATTCAATCAAATGTATCACTATAAAATAACAGATTTTTCATTTAAAAGGTTAACATTTCTGTCTCTCTCATAGTGATGGACTATTCTATAAATCAGCCCTTGGACAGTTACGTTAAGACAACAATTGATGGAGTCAGAACGAAGCATATCAAATTTCATAAAATGGCAAACTTTTCCCTCTCCTGTCAAATACCACCCGGAGATTATTACGTAAGAAAAAGTCGTGTGTTTATGTATTATCTCAATCGAGGTACAGAGTAGCGAAACTAAAAAAAGTTTTTGTCTTTCATGGTCATTGAATTTCTAATTAAAATTTAGAAAACCTTCTTCCTGTTAAAGTAGATCACACTTTAATTTCAAAAGTTGTCGATTACTTTTAGACAAACCTTAATGTTCCTAGCTCGTGTGAATATGATTCTATAAGTTCCTTTGTTATTGTGTTCTGACTCTTATTCTGTGAACACTAGCTTCATTTCAATCCTCACTTCGTTGGATACTGTATGAAGGACCATGATTAAATTCACTACTTTTCTATAATTTCAGTCATAACAGAATAATTATTCACAGCAGAGCCATCATAGCAGCTTGTTAATTTCTTGTATGTTTTACAAAATAAAATTCCTTGATAGTGGTGTAGAAATGTTCTCAAGAGTCATCTGAGTAGTTTTTGAGAGCTTTTGTGACGAATGAATTAAAGAGATAAAAATCTCAATACTCTCTTTCATTGGAAAAAATGGAGTTTACTTGCATTCGATTGGCTGAAGATAAGCCTTCGAAGCTCAAGAAATACGGCACTTACACTAAGAAATTCCAGTACCTAATAAAATGTGAAGGCTTATCTGTCTTTATATGTGAGAAAGATAAATGTAGATTTGATTGTTTAAGAAAACAGACCTCAAAAACAAAATATGACTTTCAAGACTTTCTGATGCTCTAGTATTACTAGAGTCTAGTAATCAATGATCTCAAGGAACTATTATACCAAGTTCAAAATTGATGAACATCGTAGAGGAGAGAAGCATAAAGGAATAAGTATACCCAATGGTCTTGAGCAGATTACTGAGAAACTATAGATGGCGAAAGCCTTTCTATCGGCCGGAATACCTCTTTACAAACTTCGGAATCCTGAATTAAGAGAAGTCCTTGAATCTTCTGCATTCCCAGTCCGAAGCAACGAATCGGCAAGAGGACAAACAGAGGATATATATCACATAGAATATAGAATTCTCAAACTGAGAATTAGAAATGAGAAGATATTCCTTGTCCGCGATGAATCCTAGTTCAGTGCAGAGAGGTATTTGAATGTTATGATTGGACTCCAATACCAGAAGAAACTTTCGTATGCGAAGTCATTCATGTTGCGGGGAGTTTAAATTTCAATTTCATCGTTAGATCAGCCTAAAAAGTGATGAGAGATTTGGAAATAGATTCAGAGAATTTCATCCTACTACTTTCAGACGCAGGCTCGTTGTTAAGGAGCATATCTAGTACATTACTGTGCACGCCAAGAGAGAGGAAGTATATATCTTATTTCATCAATAAAAGCTTTAAAGTTGAAAAATAGGGAGCATTCTCAGCATTGGGGAAGCTGGCTTCAAGCAGTCAAACACTACTGTGAGCATTTGCAGTTTATCAAAAAGGTTGTTCCTGACATTAAGGATGGTGGAGTAATAGTTTCAAATGCTAAAAGTGTCGTCATTTATCCAGATCTAGACAGAGATCTCTTTTTTATTTATAGAAACTGCTGCCAGCTTATTCCGATTATCAAGAATTTTGAGCCTAGTGATGCTAGGTTAAGCTGAATTTATCAAATTTTCACTGAGTTGCAATCTGAAGAACAAAAACTTTCATCCAGGCCATCTTAGTTCAATAGAATATGTGAGATTCACTTGTTTGGGAACTTTTCCATTATTCTTAAATTGATTAGATCGATTCTGGACCTAATCTCCACTGTTCTACATGCTCCAAGTTCTCTTATGCTGAATTACCGATGAACCAGACCTGGTATCGTGTTCTTCAATATGGATCGTTGCCAATCTTGTTCTGTGACCATTTTACAAAAATGAGAGTTACGGTTCACACTAATACCGCATCTTCATTTTTAATAGAAAGATTTGTAATTTTGTTTAATTCATTCATTGAAAGAAAATGAATCATCAGAGGTTGTTGAAAGGTTTTCTTTTAATGTCACAACTCAATAAATGGAAGTATTTCAAGGTTTATTTTCCCACAATATAAAGGAATATTTATGTTAACCATCCCCCCTTTTTCAAATCAATAATCATGTTTATTGGTAAAAAGGAATATAATCTTTTGCAATGAACAACATATATTATTAGGTGGAAAATAATTTTTCACACTGACATTTCAACCGAAAGTTTCCCACATCTTTTAACACACGAATTAATTAAAACAGTTGATGAAATTACGAGCATTCAAGAATTATTTTATTAAGGAAAATAAATGACAAAAATAACCATAAATATTAATAGCTTCAACAAGAAAATTAATTTATGCCCTTTTCTCTATGCTAGCATTTTTGCTGTTAAGATACTTCCATGTTTTAATCAAACTTATTTCGAAATGCATTGGACCTATATCCTCAATCCTTCCCAGGTATAGATAGAAATCGCAAGTATTATATATCTGAGTGTACGACACTAGGATCCTTGAAATTTATTTTTTTATACTTTGAAGTCTGCTAATTCAGAAGAAATTATGCCTTTTGAAAATAGTGTTTTCAAATTGGATGATGTCCATTCCTGGTAAAATCGAGACCAAATTTGATAATATTAAACTTTGAGCATATACTGCTTGCCTGAAAACAAGATCTTTTTTCCTGATGACGTGATTTGCTACTTATTGAGTATTGCTGATATTATGGAAAGTTGAGGCATAAGTTATCTAATTCGGTCTCAGTATAATTGATAGTTTAAGTAAATGGACGGTTTAGAAAACCTTTTTCAAAAGGCAGTCTTCTACTGATATACACGCATTTTCTTTCCCATGTACCTTTTTCATGAAGAAGCTTCTCTTAAAATCCAAGGCATTTGATTCAATTGAAATGAGTTGCCAGTGTTTTGAGAATGTAATTTTGAGGGATGGCGTGGAGGATTGTTCCCCAAGTTCTATATGGTATCTCATATTGCGTGGGTTCGATTCCCGTTTCCTCCCCTCTTGAAACGAATTTACTTTGTAAATAGATTCAAACCCTCCATTAAAATCCTTCGTGTGAACTTGAAGAGTGGACTTAAATGATCTGGTTTATTCTCGTGTATTTTTTCTAAGCACTCCTCCACTTTTTAAATAAGTACCATATATTCCAGATTTAAATAATATCAAATTTAATTTCAAGGTTGTTTGGGAAAGAATTCAAAAAGAACGCAGTACACCCCTAGCAGTCGGCAAGAGTAGATACATCAACGACGAACGCTTCTCCTTCGATAGTAAACAACCAGACAAGTGGATCTTGGGCATTAGAAGTGCGAAGGCCGCAGACTCTGGACTCTACTCGTGCACTACAACTGACGGCGAGAAGGGTCCCACGCCGGGCTTCGATCTTGACCACGACAAATCGTATATCCTGCCGCAGATAAAACCCTCAAAAATCTTTTACAACATTTCTATCGGTATGTTCTCATATCACACATCATGACTTCTCATTTGGCGCAGGTTCGATCACAACAATTGTTCACCTTTCCTCCCAATTATAACACCTCGCGTGCACTCGAATAGAGTTAAGAATTCTAAGTGTTCAATTTTTTTTTCAACCCATGGCACTTTCTTCTAACAGATAGCTGAGCCATTTCTTCTTATGCTCTCGTTGATCCTTATGAGAGCCTTACTTTTTTTTCATGTTGAGCCAAAATCCCCTGAAATATTTTGTTAAAAAAATTATTTTTAACCGAATTCCAATGAACTTTTTGGAAAAAAAAAATGAAAATTCCAAGTTTATTGTGCGAAGATGTTCTTGTACCTTATATAGTACTTCTGTGAATGGACTAGACTTTTGAGTGATGATAATATTTGTCATTGAGAAGAGCAAGCCCTTTTACAACAATAAGTACTTTATTTCGGAAATTTATTTTATTTTATTACATCACTCAAAATTCAAGTTTATTCCTAAATTTTATACATGGTTACCCTACTCATGAAATGTTGTCTAGAGATTATTTCCGAATTGCTTACTAGTCTATATTTTCCACTATTACCGTTATATGTCCTATAGGCATACAGGGAAAGAAACTTTATTTTCTCCCACTATAATCTATCGTTTTTTGTAATAGCGTAAATCATTCATTAGAAATGGAATGTAGGGAAAAGAACGATTATGTGTCTGATTTCACTTCTCCATCATTTTATCTTGTAGTAATAATATGAATGATGAAGGTGTTTTCATAATGAAACAAGAGAGAAAAAGTATTTCATTCAATTACAAGAACTGAAATGCTTGGGCAATGAGATCTTTCAATATTAAATGTCTAATTTTCCTCACCTCTTGCAGCCAAGGGTCGAATATGATTGAATTTGTATTTTGCAGCTTATAAAAGTTAATCACACAGCGGCTAAGATAAAGTGATTATGTCTAGTTAACATTTTTTTGATTTAAAACTTTTTCATCTGAGTAATGCAGGGTTTCTTCGTAATTATAGAAAATTCGAAGCTTTTTGAAAAAGTGCCTTCATTTTTAAAACAGTTTATATATTTCACTGTTGCGGTATGAACATTTTTATCATCCACACCTCTCTCAATAACCTTTAAAAACACCTTTTATCATGTAGGATGAATAAATTCCTGTCTCATCCAGCTTTTTAGTTTTTTTTTCAGGCCAATTGTTGCCCCTTCTAAGTGTGTGAAATAATATATTTTTGTACTTTTCATTTTGAGACCAATGACCATTTAGCTAGTTTTGAATATTTAGCAACAAAGTGTGACAGTTCTGTTAAAATTGTTTAAGAAAGGCTATTTTCACCAAGTATTGAATGAATTAGCAAAATGTGTCAAAAAAATTTAGATCAAGATTCTTAGCTACGCTAAGATAGTGTAAATCAATTATCTTGAAAAACGTTATAACTTAGATTGCATAGCTAGAAATTTTCATGAACCTCTCGGGATACGTATACTTTCAAATGAGACCATAAAAATAACGAAGCCAGATTATCAAATTACAGAAAATACAATTAGTTAGACGAGATTAAGAGGTTTCAATATATTTGAATATACACTCTATATTATGAAATGACGTGATTAGTCATGTTTTTTCTTAAATACTTTCTTGGATTTTCATGAGCTACTGTTCTTCTCTTGCTCCATGATTCTTATACCGAAAACAATATAAAGAGTTCCTGGTCTGTAACTTTCCGTCTTTTATTTTGACTAAAACAACCATGTCCGCCACGAAACTTCTTAATGAGATAGATATATGAGGGGAAGAAAGTTTGCGTAAATCAGAATTCAAACTGTAGAAAACTCAACTAGTGCATGGAATTTGCAGAAAAAAAAATTTGTAACGGATAATCCTAAGAAAAAGTCGTTCGTACTTGAAACGATAAAAAACATTTTTCAAAAGAGAGTTGTTATATTTTACCTTTTGCAATCCATGCATGTAATAATTATTCCCATTTCTTTTTAAAAGTTGACAATACAGACAATAAACAAGATCTGAGGATCAACAATGATGAAAGAAAAATTGGAAAATCTTCGAGTTAGTAAAAATAATAAATTTCAATGTACTTTTCGATAAAATGCATTTAAAAATTTCTTCTCATTACGAAATATGTCTTTTTAAACAACTAATAAAAATTAGTCTAACTAATAAAATCATCTTATAGAAGTTAACAAGTCTTTTGTTACAAGTTACAAGACGTTTATAAAAACTGCGTTGTATAATAAATGTATTTATTGAGTGATGATTATTACTCATAATAATTGGCTTTTTGCAAAATTTACAAAATATTTTTTTTTAAAATACGATTATTTAATTTTATAATAAATAGGCAAATAACGTTCACTCAGAAAGTTGATATTATCGAATTTGCATTCGGAATACTTGACAGGTCCCGAAACTGCATGATCTAGAGATACTTTTTTCCAAAAGTACTGGCCTAATAATATTATACTTTTAAATACACTGTATATCATATATTACATTTAAGAAGACCTTATAATGAACAGATATGTTAAATGAAACCTTTTAAATATGAAAACTGGGAGGTGTTATTAACCAATTAAATCATTAAATTGTTTTTCATATATAAAAGGTTTCATTTAACATGTCTGTTGATAAGATATTTACTAAATGATCTTATCTCATCACTACCGAAGGAAGTAAATCTAAAAGATTTTTCTGCCTCATTTTGACAACTTTTAATTCGTTCATTGTTCTTTCTTTAATTTTTCTACCTCGAGTTTGTTTATCAAATAAGCCCTTTGACAATACCTTTGGAGAAAAAGAGAAGAGAGTTTGAAAAAAAATAAAGTTTCTCAAATTGCTTGAACAATTTCTCAATCTAGTCTAGTAATTTGAGCTATAGAAATTGGGCTTCATTTTAATACTTTTTTGAATGAAATTGTAAATAGTTTGTATTTAGAAACTTTTTTTAAATATTGATACTACTTTTGAGTAACATAAGTACTATTTATTTCCTCAAAATTTGGAGTGTGCTTTTTGAAAGACTAATCTGGAGGACACCTGTAATACCAAATACCATAAGAGGGGTAGACATGAAATAGTCAATTCACACACGCTTCAAAGCTACTGATTGTTTAGCTGTGATCGCTTTTTGGGAGAACCGTAAAAGTTAGAACAAAAATATCTCTACTTGAGACTAGCATCTGTAATGTCTATTTGAGGCGGTGTCAAATCATAATTTACAAATTGACTCGAGTGCAGTAAAATTTTCTATTTGTAATCAAACTGTTTAACCCCATTCATCGTCAAACGCTGTGACATTACTCTCAAATACTAAATGTCTCTAGGGTACTTTTCAACGGTCATCATACAAGCCTGTTGCTATGACCTTTTTTGTTATTCAACAACAAACAATCCCTTTTGAGTGATTAACTTACAATCAGCTTCTGTGGTTCAGAGAAATCTCATATTTGATAGATCTCCAAGGACTGTTTTTTAACAGTGTTAACGATCAAATTGGTCGGACCAATAAGAAAACTCCTCTCCAGGCTTATTTTAGACCATTAACTGTATAAATACTACATGTAATCTTAATTGTTTACTATTATTGACTTTCTCATGAATACTACAGTGCAAGATAGCTTTTTTACAAGTTCTAGCGTTATAGATGTTTATTACGAGAAAATTAAAAGGGTCGATTTGATAGATTTGCACATATTTGATTTGAATATAATTTTAATTTGAAATGACTCGATTTGACACCCATTTGATTTGAAGGAATTTGATTTAAACCCGAATTTATATGGTTAGGTGATAAAAATTATTTGATACAAATGGCAGTGTAATTTTTTTATTGTTTATTCCATATGCGACCCCCTTATTTGATTACCATGTTAGTCAAACCTTCTCCCCCCTCAAACTGATTTGACTTGACGGTAATCTTTTCATTGATTTGATTCAAATATCACATTACGGATGCTACTTGAGACTGATAAAAAGGTTCTTGTAAGAAGTCTAGTTAAAGTCGAAAATTTGCTTGCAATTATACTGGTCAAACTCGATGTTTGTATGGTGTATTCATTAAAGCATATATCTCTATTTTCCTCAAAATTCACAAAATCTGCCCTTTTATTAATTAGTCACAGCCCCGAGTCTATAAGAGCCTAGTCAAAAATCTTAAAGAACAAATAACGCCACTAAGAGTCGGTAAATCTCAAACTTTTTTCAATATATATTTCGAGATCTGTTTGCCACACATTGATCTTCTTCATTGGTCTAGCTGTCTTAAAATTATCCGGGCCAAATATCGCCCTCTACGGCTCAAAGATCACTCTCACTTGCAGGATCACGCACACTGATCAAGGCATCTCTAAAAAGTACAACCCGGATAAGATTGAATGGTATCAGAATGGATATCGGGTGAAATCCTCGACAATGCGGATAATAAACATGGCTCTAGTCGATTCTCAGACAGCCACATCTTCCCTTACTATTCCCAGCGTCTTTCCGCAAGACTCCGGGGCCTGGATCTGCCTTGAGAGGGGCGAAAAGGGCGTTAATGGCATCATTGACGTTAAGGCCTATGATAAAATTCTATTGGAAGTTGTTGGTTAGTCGTTTGGGTATTTTAAATTATTATTGAAAAGGTGACCTAATTTCACACTTTTCACTGATTTTGTATGCTAGAGTACTGAGTACGCTAGAGCACTGCTTCTAGATCCAGCAGCAGTCTCATGATCTATCAGTTATGGTGAATACGAATTTGAAGATATAAATTCCTATAACTACAGTCCCCAAGTAAAGAGATGGAAGGAATATCGCAAAAAAGAAATAACGCAAAATTACTCATACCAAAGAGGAATCTGCAAATACCGGTATTTCTGCCTATCAGGCGTCATCAGTACAGCTATCCCCATCTCCCAACAACTTGGGAGACGTTTGGGTACAGTAGATTAACCACTATAAACCAACTCTTTGAAATTTTCCAATTGGCCCTCACTCATCATTCATCGAAATTTTAGTCGATAAT
>JJOG01006411.1:0-12237 GCA_000715275.1 Gyrodactylus salaris
TGGAAGCTATCTATACTCCCACTAACTACCAGATCACTCGAATGAGAAAGTAGTACATAATAAAGTTGAAATCAGGGTTGACACCTTTTTCCAGAAAAAAAATGATCCGAAGAAGAAAAGTTACTTCAGAATTCTGATTGATAATAATATTATATCTTCAATTGGGAAATACACGGAAAAGTTTATAGAATTTAGCGAATATCCCTCTTCGAGAGTTTCATCGATAATTCGATTGGAATGAATTTATATTTCAGGTTCTCAAAACAGAATCATATGGACTAACACCAGCTTTTGAGAAAGTTTCTTCTAAAGAATAGCATTGTTCATGTAGTTCTCAAATATAACTCTTATCTCTCACAAAATCTTTAGATAGTCGAATAGAATAATTCTAAATAATAATAGAAAATTAAGTTTCGGCGCAGGCTCAAATTTGAATACGTTTTTCATACAAAAATTATTTTGGCCTGTTTCCAACACCTAGAATAGATAGTTTATCAATATTTTTCAAATTTCTTTCTCTAAAGCGTTTATCCCCAATTTTATTTGGACTAAAAGACTATTGTTTAACATGCTATTTAATGTTTTTGTCCATTACTATTACCAAGACAACTTTGAAAAGTACGGGTGAACTAGTCTTTTTGCCAAAATGATGGGAAATACATATCAACACAGAAGAAAACTCTTGGCGATCAGTAGAGTTCTTCTTTTTATTCTATATCCCAAACGGCCTAAATTAAAAATGAGTCAACTAACCTTTGGTCTGCCCTGATTCTGGCCGTGTGGTATCTGAGAGACAAGATTCGAAGGATGGAATGCACTGGATGTGGATTGTCTGTTGAGCGCTTGGCTGGTAGTTGGCCGATTTCCGCTCTGCATTTGACTCATCATTGACGAACTCGTCGATTGCTTTTGATGTTGCATCTGTAGATGTTGATGAAAGTTGGGATTATTCGGTGTAGTGGACCGATTCATCTTTTGGGAAATGTTGTTTACGGCTGAAGCCAATAGGGAGTCAGCCGAGGCACTGGCCAGTTGGTGTTGAGGATTATTCGGGGCCTGGTGTAGGGATGCCTTGGGGGTGCTTTTCTGGTTGTCGACCAACATTTTAATGAGCCCTTCGAGAATGGCTTTATTCTGATTTTGTTGCGAGGCGGATTGAGACTGGTGGAGAGTCCCGAGGACCTGTTGGATGAGGAATTCGATTTGGGCATTCTCTGAGGTCTGCTGAGAGGTTGGACGGGTGCTAGGATGTGGCTGATGAACAGCTGATGGATTGGGAATGTCTGGAGGGATATGTCTCGAGTGTGGATAATGGGCATTGGGCAGTGGAGGGTTTTGGTTGCCAGGAGGAATTGGATAATTTTGGTTGATTGGTGATTGATTAATGCTCTTTGAAGGTTGATTCAAGGGCTCATTTGGGGTGTGATTGAGCTGTTTATAGGCCAGTTCCTTAAAAGCCTCTTTTTGAATGTTTATTGGTAACTGATCAACGTCTTGAGTCGTGGGTTTTTCTTTGATTTCTCCTTGGGACATGTTTTCCAATGGTTTCTTATTCTAATTTAAGAAGGGTTTTTGTTTCAAAAATAATACGAAATTATAAAATAACACATCTTATACAATCTTGGGTTCCACAACGAACATTACTAGTTTGAAATTTTTCAAAAAAATTAACTTGGCGCAACAAGTTTTTTCCTAGATAGGTCTAGATAAGGTGTAATGGATTCATTGGGGAATCTGGATCAGTGGCTAGTACATTTGCTTGCTTATCTACTTGTCGTGAATTCGATTTCTCCCTATGGCATAATGAAGAATCCAAATAAGGATGAATAGTATATTTCTGGTGAAATGATGAAATTCACTTTTCTAAATAGCCTTATTTCCTTGAAAAACTGAAAACTACTTAGAAGTAAGTAAAATTCCCACTTGGAAAATTAATAATAAATTCTTAGAAATTATAATTGATCTTTGAGTAACATGGAAATTGACTAAATTTGTTAATAACTCACATTCACCAGATTCTTTTCAATAGCCAAGTTCAAAAGATCCTGCACACAGGCTGTGGAACTTTCCTTCTTCGGTTGCAATTCCAAGGAGTCGACAGTTTCACTCTTAACCTCCAAAACGACCGGAAGCTTGGTATTTTCACTTTGAATAGCTTCACTGGACTCGGTTTTCACATCCGAAGGGGGCTGTGCAAAATGCTCATCTTCAGGTTTGTTTTTGCCAAACTTGAAGCCTCTTTTGTTGAAGGGAATAGTAGGGGTGCTATCAGATTTATCCTCTGTGGGCGATGAGTTGAAGGAGCGCTTTCTCTTGTCTAGAATACTACCGCTAGGAGTGGTATCTTTAGGGGGAGGCAGCTCTTTGCTGCGGGGAAATCTCTTCTTGGGGCCGCGCTTTTTGCTTTCATGTCCGTCGTGTTTATTGTCGACAGATTCGGAACCGGAGTCTTCTTGTGGGGGGACACGAGGAACTGGGCTGTTAGTACCTTTGTAGCCTTGGGAGTTGTTATTTCCGGGGCCACGACGGCGCTTTACATGGCTCTTTTTCACCAGGGTTTTGTATGCTTCCTTCTTTTTCGTACTATTAAATAATTCAGTAAAGATTTCTTTCCAATGTAATTCGCTTAGCAAACAATATGGCCTTTCTCTTAAGCAAGAAGAAATGCCCGATGTATAAATGGATTAATCCACGTAATTTATAGCTAACATGGATTTCACATGTATAATAAAAAATATCAATTATTTGGAAGAAACGTTGATAATAAGTCAGAAAATCCTCAAATCTTAATTTTTCTGGTAATGACCAGAGCAGCTCTAAGTTCTCAAAGGAACCTAAATATAGCTATAAAATAAACTTGAGTTTCCGTAACCTTCTACAAAGTTCAGAAAAACCAGTATACAGGTAAAACACACTAAAGGTCCGGTAGCTTGATTAAAATATATTTAGACAATTCTCATTGGCTGTTTTTTTAATTCAACAAGCCAATGAGAATCGTTTAAACCCTCCATATAAGAAACGCTAAAATGAAATTTGATCAAGTTACCAAACCTTTTGGGTGTTTAACCTGTATTTATCTTAAATGATTGCATGGGCTACATGATCTAAAAAAGGCTCAAATTGGCAATTTGGGTTTTACAAATATAACACCCTCGGCGACAATTAGGAGCTCTAAAAAGTATGCAATTGTCTCCCAAAAAAAGAGTACCTACCGATAATAATAGAGAATGCAATCTCCGACAGTCTTCTTGTCCAGGTAGCTAGCGATGGAAGCAAAGTTTTTCGGGGTAATAATGTATCTCTCCTTGAAGACGACCTTCTCCTCCTCTGTCCAAAAGCTCAAATCTTGCGCCTTGGTATGCTCAACCAGAACGTCCTCGATGAGCCCAGAAGTCCAGAGGAATTCCTTATGTTGCTCCCAGGGTGGAAGGATTATCGGAGTGTCCACAGCGTATTCTTTCATCTTTTTAATTTCCTCAACTGGATCATAAGAGGATACCGCGTCGTTCTCCGTATTTTGATTTTGACCATAACTCAGTGATTCATGGTCATCTTGAAAAGATCATTGGGAGTGAGATTAGTTAATTGATTTTAATGGGAACAATAATGATTGTATAATCTGAAACTTTTTGAGGAGATTTGAAAAAGAATATAAAAATTAGCAGAAAGAATAATGGTATATTTAGAACCAGCAGGCTCATTGTGGTACATGCAAAAAGCGCATATTTATAAGTAGGGCTACCAGAAAAAGTGCAAAAGATGCATTTATTGCTTTATTTACTCATGGTTTGGTGATTCAGAAATAGTTATTACTCAAAACTTTTAAAAATTACACATCAAAGTAATCTGATTAAAATTAATTTTTGTATAATTAAGCTCTAATTGGAGTAGTCAATTGAAAAATTTACACCACACCTTGATAATTACTACCCTTTTCGGTCAACGAATACGGTTTTCTACATTAATTAAAATAAGTGCATCTGGAAGCCCTATTTATAAGATTCGTAAGAGGATTAATGTTATGAAAAATTAGGACAAAATCCCCAAAACTTGTAAAGAGAATACCTTTGTTGTCACTTACCATCCTCATGCAGAGCCCTTTCTCTTTCGTTGATAATCTTTTTGA
This sequence comes from Gyrodactylus salaris, assembly GCA_000715275.1. NCBI lineage: Eukaryota > Metazoa > Platyhelminthes > Monogenea > Gyrodactylidea > Gyrodactylidae > Gyrodactylus > Gyrodactylus salaris. The sequence goes on from JJOG01006411.1 coordinate 4,127, forward strand.
CTTCGGGAAACATTTTCTCAAAAATCTCACGGTATTTGGCGTCCTTTTGTCGCTTACCAGCGCTTGAGTAGTACTTGCTGAGTTTCTTATTGTGGCTCTTTAAGAATTAAATAGATTAATTATTGTTTTCTCAGCCAAACTGTATTACTAAAGTTATCCAAGTCTCTGAAAACTAACCTTGGATACCTGGTTGTACTTTTTGGCGTACAACTCAAGGCGAGCCTTATTCGCCATCTTTCTCCTCTTTATATACTTGATGAGCTTATTCTTGAAGCCGTTGTGCAGAAATTCAAACTGAATCTTTTGAATAGCTGGTAAATCCGAAGACTGTTTGTAGAGGGGCAGGGAGTTTGGCTGGCAACTAACATGGGGTCCGCAAATCCGATTAAATACCATACCCTGACGCTTACATTGCAGCCTGGTCTCACTCAAGATCGATTGAATGGGATTTTCAGAATTGAACTTTTGCAGAGTTTCCGGCTTTGAGTTGACCTTGTTCTTTGATTTTTCATTCAGACTAACATTTAGGCTATTCTCCCTTTCGTTGAGATTCCTCAAATGTGCCTCATGGCGGCCGATTTCATGGTCAAGAAGACGCATCTGCCTAGTCACTTCTTCGCGATCTCTTTGTAGTCTAATATCATTCGGATCAAGGATACGGGCGTCTTCAGGAGCGGGGCTGATTGCTTCAACTTGTGGGTGATAGGCCGGCTCTCTGGTCTGTTGAATCAGGGTACTGCTGCCTTGGAGATTGGAATTTTGACCACATTGAAAGTTGCTTTTGTTGTGAAAGTTTGTCTGATTTAGCCTCGGGTTGATATTCGCCCCACTATGACTTGGTTTACCAATGTGCGAGGAACTATCTTTGGCAGTTGATAGAGCCTGAGAAATTTGCTGATTCGCCTTCTTTTGATAATTGTTAAACTGAATAAAGATAATTATTCATTAAATTTTTAAAGTTTGAATTTAAGGCAACGCAGTTTTACGCAGTGAAATTAAGGTGATATAAAAGAGTATTTTTTAATCAAAGGAACTAATCCCCCATGCTAGAAAAAATGTAAGCCTTTAACAGATGAGCAAATTCCAATAGGATTTGATTATTCAATTTCTACATCATATTTTAAGCGTACGAATGTATGACTAATCAATAAACTTTTAATCCAAACTAGATCAATTTTATGATTAGGATTTTTGAGATTTATTATAATAATTATTATGTAATAGACCGATAGCAATCAATGCTCCTCAGGGCTCAAAATATAACCATCGATAATCAATTTTTCTATTCGTGAATAGAATATATAGTCAACTTATCAAAAGCTAAAATAGTAAAAACTTACTTGTTGCTGATGATTCTGAGGGAAAGGTGAGGCATTCTGATTGCGATTCTGAGAGTTTTGCTGCAAGAGAAGCTGATAAAAAGCATTCAGATCCATCTGCTGTTGCTGCTGTGTAGGCGGTGGTTGTTGTTTGATAAAGTTACTATTCTGGTACTGTTTTTGGACTGGCTTTTGAGCTTTATTCTGTTGCTTACTCAACGAATTGACAAGGTTCTGGAAGGAGTTGGGGTCTAAGGAGTTTGTAGAGGACTTTTCATTCTTCTGATGTAACATGAGTTGATTTAGGAGCTCTACTTCTCCCATTTGTGAACCAGTAGCCTTGGCTAGTTTTATTAGCGCCTCATTGTTCAAATCAGTGGATGACTCGTTTCCACGATGGACCTTATCTTGTGAGTTGACTGGTTCATTCGCCACAGAGAACATATGACCCATGTCTTAATTGTGTCAAATAACGGTTTAAATAATGATCATAAGTTTGATTGACATAAACAAAATATTGAAACGCATTTTGAGACAACGTTTTATTTAATGACAAATTCAAATGGAAATTGTTGCTTGTGAAGAAAGTTCCAAGCCGATACTTATCTCTGATAATGGGTCTGTCTCATCAGAGATTTCAAAGTCTTCTAAGAAGAAACAAAAGTCTATTCAGAGAAAAAATATAAAATCTAAATCACTTACTAAAAAGCACAATTTCAGTCCTTACGTTTGTTTCTGCGATAAATGCAAAGATCAACATATCGACAATACTGAGTGAGTTTAGTCTATCTATGCATTTAGTTTTTGGTGATTTTTCATTGGTAAAGATTTCGATTGTTTTTTAAAATTATTTACCCTTTTCGCAACGCAGAAATATTCTTCTATATTTCACTTGGATATGTCAAGAAAATAATATTTCTTTCATCTCTTCGATGAAGATCCTCAAGAGTTAAGCTAGATTATTTAGCAATCAGATAAATTGTAATTTATGACGATGGCTGCTGAATCAAACATTTATTGAGATTCAGAATTTCAGAAGAACTTTTGATAAAGCTGAGTAATTTCCGTGTTTATTGGAAATTAGCTTGAGATTTTATTAATAAAAATCCAAAAATGGAACAGAAAGAATCCTTAGAGTTGATGAAATCAAAAGTTCTCATGTTCAATGATAAAATTTTGAAGAAGAATAGTCTATAAATAGGCTGCGCATAGAATCTCGAGACCACCTTTGATTGTTTGCAGGTTTTTTATTTTATGTAAATGAAATAAAAATTTTCAGAAAATAAAATATTGAGGTTTTTTGTGATTTTCGTAACCATCAAAGGGACTTGGTCAAAGTATTATCTCATAAAAATCTATTATGAAATATTAGAAGTGGGCCATCTACTTTCCAACCTAAGCTTAGTTTGATCTGATTGGTTCTAATTAGTCATTCATACGCACGTAGAATGATATCTTTTGAAAATAGGTGATGTATAATTGTTATACTCGCTTCTCATTGGCTGTTGAGGTGTAAAAATCTAGAAATAGTGTTTGTCCATAGAACTTCAAAATCTTATAAAGTTTTATAGTTGCATATGCTATCGGGCGGTCAATAATTCATAAACATTTAGAGATGACCAGGCTGTCCAATCCTTAATATCAGGTCTCCACAAAGTCATAAATACCTCATCGCATGAAATGAACTCTAACAATTCTCCCGAAGATTGCTTTGACGGTGACTTTAGGAAATTCCAAGAAAACTCCTTCGACCAATTCGACCTGGAATCACGCCTGGAAAACTTCTTCTCCGCCAACAGGTACCGCCCATGCAAATTGGCCAATATTCTCAAGACATTCCCCACTGAAATATCTACCAAGTTCCCGACTGAAGAGAACATTTGGTCTTGTTTATTTTGCTCCAAAGACAATGAATGCTCAAAGCTAGGCAGCCTTTTCGGTCCTTATAGGCTTAATGTCGAGCTGTTCGAAGAAGTTAAGCCCCCGAAAGAGGAGAATAGCGAGGAGAACTTTGCCCTCGGCTGCATTTCCTCGAACATCAAGACGACTCCGACAAAAATGTCTAGCGACCGTTACAATCGAGACACTGGAGAGTATTGGGCACATTTACAATGTTGCCTCTGGGCCCCTGGGACGTATCTTGGTGGAGACGGGACTATTGGAGGTGTTGAAGATGCTTACAAGTTGACTTTTGACAAGGTAAGCAGAACTCTACTCACGAGTAGACTTGATTAACACTCTTTTGAAGGTATGCAATGTGTGCAATCAAACTGGAGCTACTATATCTTGCCGGGTGAGAGGTTGTAGGAACCTCTATCATTTCTATTGTGCCAAGGAATTGGGTGAGATTTTATTTATTTACTCTGCATTGTTTTGTATTACTGTGAAAGATTAAAAATATTTTCATTGGTTTATTGGAAGTAGCCAATAGAATCACATCTAACCTCTCAAGTTGCAACGAGTCGTATCTGAATTCCTTAAGCCCTTTTCGCTAGTAAACTTTCTGTTTCTCAACAGATTAAGCCTTTCATATCCGCTGTCCACTTGAATCTCAAGCTTCTTTTGATCAGACACCACTTTTGAATTTTGAGGAAAATTCGAGGTTGCTAAAAAATGTAATCTAATAAGACCAAATTTTATTTTGTAGAATTATGCAAGACTGGAAACCTCTTTTATTTTATTAACTCCCAACTTCTAGGGTGCCATATGGACGAAGATAACCTGAGTCTAAGTTGTACTCAACACTGAACAAATCACGAGTATATTTGGCATTTTGAATTCATTAAACAAATTAAAGTTGTAAATCTATTATCTATGAAATTGTGTATTGTCAAGTTTTCTATTTTTACAAGAACTTATTCCAATAAAATATTTATGCAATCTCTTGTTTTATCAATTCACAACTAGTCTAAAATGTAAATTATTACTAAGGCGTATCGGAATATTTTAGAATCTCAAATTGCCATTGGAAATAGATATATTCCGAGAGAGAATTCAATCAGCATCAAGAAAACATACTGATAAATATAGGTGCCGGTTTTCAATTCAAGTTTTATTCAAAATTTTCTATGCTACTTTTCATAGAATGTATTACATACCGAAGCGAATTAAAGTCTTACATTTCTCTCTCAGAAAGTGATTTTAGTAATTCACGCTTCTACTTCTGAGTAATAATCTTTCAGTTATATGAAGCTTTGGTGAAGCCCTGAATACACTCATTCTTCTTATTGCAATGGGCGGATATAGTTAGCGAATAATTAAAATAATCTCCTCATTTACATGTTGGCTGATCTGAAAGAAAACTCGATCGAGTAATAAAAGAAATGTATATAAAATTTTATTTTTTTTCAAAATATTTAAAACGTTTAAATGCATAGTCCAATTCGGAAGAAAGACCGAGTAATCGATCCAAATTGATGAGTTTAACAACGACAATCTTAGAGAAATGAAATTTACAAATGTCATTCATTCAAATTCCTCATGCAAATGAACGATTTGATTCGTCGTGTACATTTAGTACGAGTCCACTGGAGTTTATTGTCCCATGACAGCATGGAACATCTGTGGGGAATTGCTCGTTTATTCCGGGAAATGTAGAGTTCACGTGTCCACTGTTGGAATTCATTGAGGTACTCTCCATTGTCCCACATCCATTCGGATAGGGATGTCTCTCGTGTCAGACCTATGCGGAATAGGAGTTAGAACAACATTTCTACTCTGTTTCCCAAAAGTATTTCAACCCTAGTAGTCATATCCATAAAAAAGAATGATTTCTCTTTTTTTTAATATTTTAGCATATTTGAAGATACTCGGAAACAAGAATCTTCTATATATATATGTCCGATTTTCCCCATTTTTCACAGATTCTTCATTACAATACTGTGCTCAACCTTTTCAAAAAAAAATTTAAAGGTATGATCACAGTATCAGATCTCCAAAAAAACAGTCTATCCAATCAGCTGTAGGTTAAAAAAACAGCCAATCAAAATCATTCTATCCTAATTAAGCTGTCATTGTCTCTCGATTAAGGGTTATTATCGTTTTGTATAGGAAGGTATAATAATTTCACTGACACATATAGGATAGTGTCCTATTAGGACACACCATGTACTTAATCCTTAATTCTAGGAGTAGAATTTTTTTTTCAATGCATGTATAGCAGGGGTAGAAATTGTTATCGAAACCTATAGGATAGACCAATATATCTAGTTACCCAATATGAGTTTAGTGGGGGAGGACGGTTTTGAACTATTTATAGAACTTGGGGAAGAATCCTCTACGCTATGTAGCAGACTCGGGGATCGGACTGCCATTAAAGGGCAGATAACCAGCGGGAGAAAATTGTCTTAAATTGTAGTATGAGGGGTTTGTTAACCGAGTTTCGTGAATCTCGGGGAGAGAGGCACGGCCAGGATTCGAACCAGGATCATTGTTAGATGGAGTTCGCGATGCTTTCAACTGGATCATCTCTCCAGATTACAGATTGTAATAATGTAATCCCATTAATATAATATCATTTCCGCATATTTATCGCCTCTAGTCTGATTTTCTGTGAATAAGAGGTGCAGTTTTCATTACCTCCAATGATTCTTTTTCATCGAGACAAATGTCAGATCTTTTCACGGGAAATACAGTTTTTTGATTAGAATATTGCTCAATTTCACTGCTAACTAGTACCTTTTAAATGCTTTATTCAACTCGATATTGACAATAATAACATGGTATAACATGTGAATTCAAAATACATTTGAATTTTATTCAGTCACAATCTGTTTCTAACTTTTGTTCATTATACATTTTCCTCGCGTATTCATTAATATCCATGTTTTGCAACTCCATAAAGTCGAGGGGCACTCGATAATTTCCAAATTCTTGGGCCAAAGCACTCTCGTTTTCTTGAATCTTGAACTTGAGTTCATGGCCGTCTTTCAGATCATCTTCTTCAAAGAGAAGGAAGTCTGTTGACCCTCCGAAAACATTGAAATCGATGAGCACAACTTTGCTTTTATCAACATGGACATCGAAGGTATCTAATTAATAAATCTTTACTACAAGGAATGCAATTTTCGATAGTTGCATCTTCAGAAATATTCAGATTATTCTGTCCTTCACGGCGTGAAGTTCACGCAGTATCCAAGGAAGGACCTGTGCAATTCAACTGTGCACTGAATCTTCTTTTTTAAGAAGATTAGTTTGTAAGAACCAGTAGCTCTTATTCACAGAATACGAGTTTAGAGATTTTTCCTAATATAATCCTTTACTCTTTCCAAACTTCAGCTAATCATATACTTCACGCCTTTAATGATGAAATAGCCTGATTTTGGATAAATGAAGATTGAGATTTGATCTACCCGGGTAAACCCCTTGGGACACTCGAGTTTCGTTAAGAAAAAGTTGAAAAGACTACTAGAAAATTGCATCCATAAAACTATCACATTTTATAGAAAGAGAAGTGAGCTTTTGATCGGTGTAATTATCTTCTCTTAATTATCTCTGGTTAGAATTAAAGAATTCAGAGTTTTGCCATCAACAAAAATGCCATTTTAATCATCCAAATTTAGATTTTCCAAAATCTTAAAACCAATGTAACCTTGACATTATGCATCCGAATTGCCCCAAATATTTTTCGATTTTGACCATCCTAAGATTACTACAGAGTTGAAAATATTTCAAAATAATGCACTATTCTCCGAGATAACTAAGTTGAAATATTTTTCTCAACTTTTAAACTAAGGAAATTTTCAAAAAGATCTCTAATTTACCTCACTCATTTTTGTGAATTGAAAATTACAAAAATGTTCAGTGTTTATATATACCTGGGCGTACCCGGGTTAATGTGCAACTACTGGTTATGAAGCATAAACGTTTGTGTGACAAGGGATAACAATTTCGACAGAAACATCAACAAAGAAAATAAATTGACTAGCTAGCAGATTCGCAAATCATAGGTCCTATTGAAATAAAATCGACACAAAAAGTTGCTTACATGACTCGAGGGAAAACTTGGATTTGAGGGTTGCATTGAAAAACTTTAAAATATTTTCTTCGTAAGTCTTCACCGACCCTTTGAGGTTTTTGAAATAAGTTGTGTAATGTCTCTGGCATATTCCAAGCAAGTCGTTGTTTATAACGAAACATCGGAATTCCGTAGCTGGATTAATTTCATGCCACTGCCTGAGTATTAAAGAGAATATGACATCTTCAGTACCCTTGCCCTCTGCATCAAAGCAGTGAACATAGGGCGTATTCAAATCGGCTGTTATGAAGTCTGAACTCTTCAAGAGGAGGAAGATATCTTGATATGTTGTGCATTTGAGAGAATTATTAAATCCCATCCAAGTTGCATCCTAAAGGTGAGATGAAATAAACTGCGTTATAACTGATGTTTATCATAATATTATGCACTAGTCAAGTTTTCTTTACATAGAAGTCTACTGATTAATATAGGAAACATTGAAATCACTCATTTTTCGCACAAACATCTCTCTCAAGAATATAATTTTTTATTTTACTCAAAAATAAGGTAAAAATAGGTTTTCATGGCTTTATTATTCAAACCGTTATTTTGCAATTCAAAAATAATAAGTACACTGTTTGCTTAAATGATATCGTAAACTTAATGCAGTAAATTTTGTTTTACAAGTCTTGAGAAGAATTCTAGCACATTTTTAGGATATTTGAAAAGAAGTAGAATATATACCCTTAAAAAGAGAGATTCACTTGCGGCCCTAATGATTGCAAAGGTAAAGTGTATAATCCGCAATGCTTTTGATAAGAAAATGAATAGGAAAT
>JJOG01006412.1:0-84494 GCA_000715275.1 Gyrodactylus salaris
ATTAAAAAAACTTTAAACTACAATTTGGTCTGTCTTGTCTCACTGTGGATATTCGTTCACATTGAAATGCATAAAGTTCTAAAATTGTTCCATCCTCAATTAGTTTTTCATAAAGTTTTTTAAAGTTCATTGACAAATTAGGATGAAAAAACTCGATCATTGGCGAGGTACATTCCTCATTTTATAAAATAATCCGAAATCTTATGTCATGAATGTTTTAGCCTTATTAATGAGAATTATTTAGAGTTTTTCACACTGTTGTGATAATATAAATTTGTATGTCCTATAGTTTATAACAAGTAAAACAACATCTACACTTGTTATTAATATGAAAACTCCACTTATTCATAATTACTTCAACTGGACTGTCCAATAGGTTGTAATAATAATGTCTACCCCTCCACTTGATTTTGATAATTACCCAAAATTCAAATGGCAGCCATCGATTTTCTCGCTTTTTAAAGACTACCGAATGGAAATATCGATATATTCTGTTCGAGCTAATTATTCCGCTCCTAAAGATGATCAGTTTGTTTTCAAAAATATTCTCCGTTTAGATTTCGAAATTATGGCTAATTTTAAACTAGATATCGCGCATCAGTCACATCTTACTAACAAAAGGCATTTAATTGTGAACAATTCTTGTAATGAATAGCATTTTTAATTTAGTTCTCAAATATTACTCCCATCTCTCACAAAATCTTTAGATAGTCGAGAAAATCCCGTTTTGGCGCAAACTCAAAATATTTTTGGCCTGTTTCCAACACCTAGAATAAATATTTAAATTTAAACAGTTCCTCGTGAAATCATTTCTAGATTACGATTGTGCGCGATCTAAAAGAGGTAAAATCAAAAAGCATTGCCCTGATATATATTTAAAAATTCAATATTTAATAGATGGTAATTTAGTAATATAATTTTCAAGTAGAAATAAAAACCTCGAGTCTCCCATTGGACGATGGGAAGATAAAAACAGAAAGAAATAGTGTCTTATCTCTTGAAAATAAGACACTGACTCAATATTTGTCAAAACTTCAGTCAACTAATCCATAGTCCATCTAAATTATAAACTTTAATGGATATACTAACAAGTAGGTATTAATTAATTTTTTATATTTGAGATCAGTTAATTTTTTTTGATGAGTCACTTTAAAATTTAAGCTATAATAAAAATCAAAAAGTTTGGATGGAGAGAATCAATGAAAGCTGGTAATAATAACAATTGGAAGATCCGAAAGGTTTCTTTATCACTTTAGATTGGCAAAGAATAACGTGCGCTACTCAGTTAGAAAATGAGATTTTAGACCATCAGAAGGATAATAGTCTCATGTAATAGATAGAGTTGGGCAAAGATATTTGATAATTATCATTTTTTACTGATATACCATGTGGATTCCACACACTATAGTTGTGCCTAAACTCTAGTACCAGAACGGATTTTAAAAAATCCCTCAAGTCGCCCTGAATTAGATTGAGAAATAGTGCAGATACAAAAAGAGAAATCGAATTACCTGAACAAGTTGAGTATTTTCTTCTTAACGGAGAGGCTCCTCTCAGAAGGTATTTTTTGAACGCCTCTTAACTTTTTGAAGCGAATTTGACTTGTATGGCTTGAATTAAATATATATAATTTATAATTATTCATTGTAAATATTGCTAACACCAAAAAATCTTTAGTCATCTTTATTTCTATGTCTCAAATACAGAAGGAAATTTTAAATATTTGTTATGAGCCAGATAGTTATGAAAGATAACTGGTAAATGACAGATGAGAATTCTAATAGACCAAATACCTAAATAACATTGAGGGAGTCTACATACTAAAAGGAAGTCTATTGGTGAACTGTGTTTTCAAAGCATTTTAGTAAGAATGAGGAACTCCAATCTTTAATTGTGCAGCTTTCGGTTTATTTTTCTTTATTGTGGCATCAGAGACCTTTGTACTTTTTGGGAGCAGACTTAGATGACAAATGAATACTAATAAATGTTTTATTGATTGATTCATCAAATTTTTGGATATACAAATTCCTAGTTCCAATCATAATTCAAGTAGGCCTTTAAAAAATATTGACATACTCACCTTACATTGTCAGCGCTAAGGTACAATGCTGCTAACGCACATTAAACTTTCGAATCTTCAATATTAATTTGAAATTTAAAACAAGTGTTGTGAGGCTGGAAAAGTTTTCGAAATCAATTTGTTTAACTACAACCCTAAACAATTCTATAAAAAATTTCTAACATGTCACTATGCGTAATAATAGACGTCCATCCAAACCAAGTGAGGAGAATTTTCGCACACATGTCAAGAACTTGAATCTATCGGAAACAGCTATCGATGATTTCCTCAAAAAATGCAGCTGAAATTAGATGAGAGCAAAAACAAAGCAAGAGGCGATAAAGACACTAAAAAAAATAATCACAACCAAGAAAAAAAGTGACAGACAATGGAACTCAGTTCACTTCAATCTATTCAACGAATCTATTTACCACAATGAATTAAAATAAAAATGTATTTAAAATTCTGAATAAATTTTTTATTTTTTTCCTAACTTTGATTTAGTCATGTATTCGTTCTTTAAGTCAACCTTCAATCCAAGATCCCTTGCAGCTCCTTTAGCTTCATCAGTGCAACCTTTGATCTTGATAAAGTCATTCAAATGCCTCTCGATCTCCAAATCCAACACTGTTTCAGAAGAAGCGTCAACATATTTGGCATCTTTATGGCTAAAGATTGTCTCTACAGGCACGAATAGCGTAATGCACTCTGGATTTCTAGCAATACTATTCCTGATAGTGAGACAGGTTGCTCTTATAATTTCAGCATTTTTCGATTTGTATCTCTGGAAAATCTAAAAAACTTGTGTCAAAGAGCAGGGCGCCAAAAAAGAATATTTAGCATATTTCACTTGCTTATTCGCATTGGAAGGAAAATCATGCTAGTGATCCAGAGTTCGTAGGGTCCAGGAATATATTTGAATGTTTTCAACAAAAAGGAATAAATATTCTAAAGAATATTAATTAGATCATTTTATCCCAAAAAATATTTAGATTATCTTCATCTTAAGGTTTGTTTGTGACAATCCTTCACCTATTCTTGGATTGACATATGTTTATACCATTCTTCTTATTCCAGAAAAAAAAATATCTTTTCGCTACAAACTAAGAGATAACCGCAAAATATGCTTTGATTTATTCATTTCCTAATGAATAACTTTATCTATTTTAATCTTTTTGAGAATAGATTTTTTCAAAAAGAGAATATTATTTAAATTTTAAAAAATTAAAAAAGAGCCACCCAGATCAAAGAGTAGAAATATCCCAAAAGAGGAAAGAACTTACTTTTGAACAAAGCTCGGGGAGTCCCAATTGGATAATCTCCTTTCCATTATCTGGATGTCTCAGTGTCATGTTAGAAAATAGTAACATGATTGATCTCACAATATTGGGTTCATCAATGCGATCATCTATTAGGGAGAAGAGGACACTGGGAATGTTATGTTGATTATCATGGACAGCAATCTTTGAGATCTTGGCACGAACGCTATCCGAGTGTGAAAGGACATTCATAAACTCGATTAGAGCGTTGACGATTATGTTATTCTCATAGTTCTTGATGAAAAGAGAAATTAAAATTTCAAGGCCCTCCACTTTGAGTACGCGCTGACAAAAGTTTTCCCTAACAACAGTAAAGTTGAGCGTAATAATCATCTGGAGGATCGTGTTGAGAGGGAGCTTTTTCTCTCTTATGAACCCGAGGAATGATTCGAAAATGTCATGTGTATCACAAAACGCCACAGCATTCATGCAGCCCTGTCCGAATTCAACTCTTAGGTCGTCATCCTTAATCAGAGACCGTAAGACTTTGCAGCAGTTGTGAATGACCTGAGAGGTGGATTTTGTTGTGTCTGTTAGCTTTTCATCTGAGCCATTTTCTACTCTTTCATCGTTGATGCTTGGCATGAGATTAAGAAACTTCTTCACCATGACGTAGACAAAATCCATGAGACCTTTATCAAAGAGAATCTTACGGTTACCCTCATGCTTTTTACAAGAATTGGCAAAGAATTCGAGTGCGTGGAATAGGAAACCATTTTGAAGAGGCAGTTCAGAAGAGAAGCAATTTTCAAACTTTTCCACAACAGTTTCAATATGATTCAATTTCACAATATCAGGATTACCATCGATCAACTCAGCAGCAGTTTTTACGAGAATAATACCGTTCTCTGACTTGAAGTCACAGATATCAACAAATATCGACAATAAATCGTGATTTGCTGAAATTGAACATCTTTGATTTATCCCCTTGTTTATTTCTTTAGCAACATTTGTCAATGCACTGAAGAATTGTGGGTTTATATTCTTAGACATCAACTTTTCAATGTCAACTGTGAGCTGATCAGATGCATTTTTGTCAAGGTTTTTAACATCTATATTTGATAAATCGATGCCCTGAGCTTTGAAACTTTCAACAGTATCTAATATTGCCTCTTCTTCGCTAATCTCAAGCAGTTCCATTGTACTTTGGACTGATTCAATGAAAAAGTCTTGAGAGATTTGTTTAGGCATTTCAAGTTTTTATTTAAAAGTTTAAATAATTTAAACAACTTTCATGTGACTAATAAGACTTTAGAAAATGTTTGTTTTACCTATATGAATGTGGGAATTTAAAAAATTAAAAACAAACGATAAAAATGACAATAGATGTTGAGGAGAAAGATATAGTCTGTTTAAGAGATGGTGTTTGTGATTTCTTCCTGTATAAAGACGAAGAAACTGCTATAGACTACCTCAAAGATGAACTTCACGACATTATTCCGAGTCTGATTTTGGACTCGAAAACAAAAATGTCACACTCAGTAGATGAAAAGACTATCAAGAAAAATGAAAGAGTAATAGAAATCTCATCAGATAACACACTTAGTTTTAGGAGAGAAAGCTCCCTTTTCATACCAAATCAAAGGGATTTAAACACGATATCTTTCACGCTTAGCAATTCAAAGTCTTCTGATAAACTAAAAATGGCTTCATTAAATCAATTGGTGAAAATACCATCATTCGATATAACAACGTGCCAGTGTTGGTCCAATAAGAGAAATCCAAAGAAAGTATCATCACTTAGAGCAGGTCTGTTTTTGACATTGGACGTGAAAAATGAAGATCTATTCAATCTCGTGTGTCTCTTTATCCACAAGAGTATAATGATTAGTCAATCTAACGCAAAGGAGTTTCATAATTTAATATGCGAAAAGATTTCACGGTATTTCTCAGTCACAACCTTTACACAACAATTTTCTCCAGCGAATGATCCAATTTTGAATAGGATAATTAAATTGACAGTAATTTTGATAGATTTCTATCAAAAAATCAGCCTGACAGCTGCGAGAATCAATGACAAGATTTCAAATGATATAATCTTTGAATGTCTACATTCGCTGTTGGATCAAACCCCTAGCAGTAATAATCACAATCAAAAGAAATCTGTTAATGAATCTATAACATACCTACACTTGTTCGCAATGATTGATCCCACATGCAACTGGCTTGAATCATGGATGGTAAATATTTAATTTATTCATACTACTAAAGAGTAACACCAGCTCAGTTTGAAAGTTAAAAATGACAGGATCACCCTGAATAAATATATTTAGGCTATATTAATTTTTATGAAAATGTGAGATAGCCAATGTACAAAATTCTACAAGAATTAGTTTTTGCTTCAAGCCTAAATTAACCAATCTAGTTCAATAAATATTATTTTCCAGAGAAACACGCTATTCCGATCAAAGATTGCCAGCATACTTAACGAAAAGGACAATCATTTAGTAAAGAAATCAATTACCTCATCATTGAATATTCTAACAAGGGATGTTGCAAGAAATCCCAATGAAGCCATCTCTCTCAATACCGTGTATTCTATATGGTCTACAATGTTTCTTATGACCCTACTCAGGTATGAGCTGAGTAGGAAGATCTTTAAGAGGAAACTCTACGGTAAGGGGATGAACTTGTTCTCTGTTCAGAATATATCATTTAAGATGGATACCGATTTATAAGTCAGATCATAAATAAGACCTCTTTTTTTCTTTAGTGCATCCCTTTAAAATTTGAATAGGGCGATAAAATATATGAGACTCTGAGAAAAAGTGCAAAATAATTCCTTTTTCAGACAGAAAAATGACAGTACAAGACTACATCCTAACGGTGGTCAGCGCTATAAACGGACCTAATATAATCAGAATCAATGATAGGGATCTAGATCTAACAAAGTTCCTCTACTCAAACTTGAACTACCTTAGCAAGGGAGAAGTCTCCAGTGTCAAGTGCTTCGTGGAGAAGGACCGCAGAGGCGGCCGAGAGCAAATGATCCTCCTACCAACGATCATCGACCTATTTGAAAAGTATGAATACGAGACGTTTAGGCGACAGAATCTCCTATCGTTCTTGAAGCGGATCACGCGGCTAGCGATGAATCTTGTCACAGTCAACGCTGAACTGAGAGAACTCGTCAAGGCCGATGAACGTTTCTGTGATAAGGCATTGGCATTCTTGAAGGAAATAACACAAACCATTGCTGATAAAGAGATACTTAATGTCTTTATATCGGTCTTTCTACTGACAAAGAGAGTATTTGAGAATAGCAACGTTGATCTGGAGCTCGCTAACATTTTAATGGACGCCTATGAAATCGATAAGGAGTTAAAGGGGGAGAAGACGGTTCATGGCAGAATCATCCACCTGTTCGTTGAATTTGCCGATTCCCTAAGAAGTTTAGACATGTTCATCAGAGAGGGTGCTGGCAATATGATCATTGATGAGATACTTTTTAACGTGAGCTGCAAAAGAAAACTTGAATAAAATATGACCAAATACTTCTTATCCCACTTAGCCGGATATAATAATTGAACCAAGATTGCGTAAGAGGCTCTTCGCCAATCTGTCCAAGTTCAACGCATGCCTCTTTAAATTCGAAAAGCTAGACCTCTACAAGCGGATCGTGCTGAGTAACTGGATGAATCAGAATGAGGAAAACAGCCTAGAGAAAAGTCTCTTGAGGCAGATGATTCCATTGCTGGGCTATCCATCGACGCAACGCTATCTCGTGGGGAGACTCAGCGACCCGACCGCGGTGAGATCAGATAACCCACTCGCCTTCCTGATGAGTTTCCTCAATCAGTCGATAGTTGATCGGGAAGTACAGGGTAGCCTTGTCATAACTCAAGAGTTATTTAATGCCATAGTGAGGCTGTTGAGTGCCATGTCTACGGTGTTCGAGTTCAGCTGCATCTTGATGTTGCACAAGATGCGGATCAACAAGTTCCTCAATGAAGGAGAGGCCTTTTCAAGTCAGACGAATTTGAGTGTGAGTCAGCTCTTGGTGAGGATCTGCGTTGTTGGCGGCCCGGATGAGAAATTTCTACCCCCAAGATATCTGGATAGAGTAAGTAAACCCTGGCAAGAGTTAATTTTGCAATTAAAACATTCAATTTCAGAGTTTCAATGAAAAGAGTCTGATGGAAGGCTACAAGCAGTGCCTCAAGTCCCCTAGAACCAGGCCCCCTCCAGAATTGTTGTCACAAGACGAAGATGTAGTGGAAGAAGTAAAGGATAAATGTTATTTAACCTCATTAATCAATCTATTCAATGATAGCAATGAGATCTGGAAGACACAGAGCGTTAAGAACTTTCTGGAAGGCTTTGCTCTAGTAAAACCAGAAGAGAAACTCAATCACGGTTTGCATTATTTTAATCAACTTGTTGAGAGAATAATCTTTGCATTTATTCATCTCTAGAGAGGAACAAGGATTTTCTGCTAAAGATTGTGAAAAGAGTCTTCGGAATAGACTTTAAAAGAAATGATACGCATGGTGAGTCGAAGGGATGGAATCTGTTTTTTTTCAGAAAACTGACGCTCATTTAGTATTGGACTTTAAATTCACCAAGCCAGACGATCAGCACAAGATGGCTGCGATCAAGATTGTCAAGTAATTTCTCCTCTAACCAAATTATTAAGCTACGGAATTTACCTAGGCTGCCTGAACAAGTCAACTAGGAAGAGTTGTGAGAACCAATTAGCCAAATGCCTGAAAAACTGCCAGAATCTCTATGATGGACAGAGTACGTTAGAAGCATTAACCTCTTAATTCAAAATATCTCGCCTGATTGTGTTCGTAGTGAAATTATTGAAGAGCTCTACTCACTGTGTTCCAGATCAGTACTAAATGAAAAAATTTGCTCTATTCATGCAGTTTCAGGACTTGTCGAGCATTCTGACTACTTGAGAAATTGAGTATATGAGTCATCTGCCAGATAAATTTTGCTTAAAGAGCTAATTGAAAACCCTTCCTATGGAAATATCTATGTGCTAGAGTGAATCTTCATTAATTTATTCAATAAAAATGAGTTTTCTACTTATGAGTAGTGCTTAGGCCGGCGGCAGATACGCACAGAAATAAAGATGATATGAAGCTGGAGATTTAGAATAATATTCTCTGAACTCTGGAGTTGATTGTAGATGTCATCCTCTCTAGTGGTACATTATCAGAGACTTTAAAATGCTTTTTCAACTTTTAGAGGAGACATCAGTCAATTGTTTCGCCAGTCTACTATTTTTACTAACCATGGGCGATCACAATCTAACCTATAACATTATGAGAGAGTTGAACAATGTTAAGGAATTCAATGGTCTATCTCGGTTATTCCAGAACAAGTCAATCTTTGTGAGTCTCTCGAAGGCATTATTTTGGCATTTGAAATAACCGATAATTTTCAAGGGAAAGAATTCTAATGAAAAATACGACAAGGCATTAGATCTTGTGGAGAAGATTAAGGAGAAGATGCAAAGAGGCCATGTCTGCAACCTTCTCAACATTATTAATATGCCAATTGAGCAGGTAACTTGCATTTTGTAGAACAGCGCTAGCTTGTTAGTGTCTATATTGTTACCTTTTCTTCATGATATAAACATTTTTCAGATGACCATCCATTATTTGTCGCAGCTATTCCTCAATTACCTCAACTATGAAGATATTATCACATTTATTTTCATCATTTTATTGACAAAGTTTGATAACAATGTGATATCTACAATTTTCACAGTTATTATCAAGTCGCATGAGAAGAAGTGGAATCAATACCTCATAGAGGATGAGTTAATATTTAGAATAAAAGTTAGTCGGAAGAAATAAAAATTACTTGGATAGGTCATTCACCTAAAAGGTTCAATAACTTGATTAAATTTCAGTTTTGTGTTTCTTAAAAATTTCATTGACTTGTTAAATTGAAAAATTAAAACAGCCAATGAGAATCGTTCAAAATTTATTTTATACCAAACGCAAAATTGAAATTTAATCAAGTAATTTGAATTGGTCAAGGAATGAACCAAAACTTTTGAGAGTGAGATGCATTTTAAAAATTCTATTCACCAGGAATCAACGTTGGATCTGTTTCATTTCGGCAGCCATTACAAAAAAATTCTGGAACATTTTTGAATAAATGATTTTCGAAAAAATACGATTACTTCTTCACAAGGAACACGAGGAAATGTGTCACTTGAGGGATAGAAAATGAATATTTCTGATTGGAAAAAAATAAATTTTATTTATAAAAGATAAAAATTGACAATAATCTCTCTAGATAAAAATAGGGTTGTTTGGAAAAAAAATTAAAAAAAAATCTGGAAGGCGTAGATTGAATCACTCTAATGCAATGATTTAAATTTTCATAATTGAATCCTTTAAATCGCTAGGAAATTTTGAATGCAATATCATAATATGATCGTGGAGGCGTTGTTTTTGCTCTTGACTCAGCGGTAAGGATCCCGCGAGAACTTTGCGCTGATAAATAAAATGCTTCTTTTTATTGGAGCGTAAAAAGTGAATTTTAATAGCTCATTTTTGGCTTTACAATTTCATTGCAAGTATTTTCAAGGCTAGTAAGTCGATAGAAACACTGTTGATTGATCTCTAAATTTGTCTGGTTGACAAAAAAAATTTGATTCTGATCTAAGCCCTTTTAGAAATATAAAAACTTCTGATTGCTTACTTGAAAGATCAATTTTTAAGAGAGAAAGAAATTTAATTCATCTACTTGACACGATGGAGAGGTTTTTGTGAGAGATATCAAAAATCATGGAATAAAACGAACACTGAATAGTGGCAAAGGACGGACTCACGTGGACTGATTTGAGATGAATGAGGATGTCGACCATTTCTAGCTCCGAGCACTTCTTGTCAATCAGATAGAGGTGCAGGTTGAGGCTGGACAACTTTTCAGCAAAGGTCTGGTTGATTTGGCCTTGAAGGCGATCTTCGGAGTTAGCGATCCAGCCAGTGAAGTGAGACGTTGACCAGAAGCGTCTGTTAATAGTTTGACGTTTCATTTATTGGGTAATTTACTCAAGGGGAGCCTCAGACCATGAAATACATTTCTGATAAAAGGTGAAATACAGAATCAAGACTTACTCATAGAGGTTTTTGACATTTCCTTGTATCCAAAAGTAATTGCTGCGCGTTTTCGACTTGTTATCAGAGTAGAATTTAAGAAAATCTTTCAAGAGTAAATGCTTCATCTTGGGAACCTCCTAAATAAGGGAAGATTTATAATTAAGAAATAACTTTATTAATGGGAAAATATTAAAAACAAAACTCTGGTGACGTGGAATTCTCAAAAAGTTTCGAAGCGAAGAATATTAATTTAACAGAAACATGATGAAGAGTTTCTTTTTTGAGTTTCATAGCCGAGTCTAACTCTCTTCGGGTTCACCTGTAGAGTTATAATTCAGAAGGAGGGCCACCAGAAACAATTAGAAAGAGGGTATGCCGCTGGCAATTAAATTCGAATATTGGGAGCCTATTACTCAAGTTTCAAATGAAATTTTTGAAATAAATAAATCTGAATTTTGCACAGAACCTTCATCAGGGTCTCAAGAAAAGGAATCGAGAATTTTTTGTACTTACTGTTATGGTTCTCCCAAAAAGCGATCATATAAGTAACCAAACAGAAGCTTTGAATTAACTATTTCATGTCTACCCCTCCCCCCTTTGGTCTTTGATATTTCTTCTTGTAAAAAGGCTCATTTGATAGGGATAAAGAAATTCAAGGCAGAAAAGAAAGAACAATAAATGAGTCAAAACTTGGCAAAGTGAGGCAGAAAATCTTTATTTCTGAGTAGTTTTGAGATGAAATTATCACTGTATTTTTAGTAAATATATCCTTAATGAGTTACACTCTCCTGATCACTTTAATAAATTGACTTTAATTATGAAAAACCTTACGTAACATCGTTTAGCCCTAGCTTATATTAATTATGACTTACTTTAAGTGGGTTTATTTCGTCAGGATCCGGGACAAGACTGGTAATGTATCTCTCCTGAAAAAGAAACATGTTACTCTATATCTTACTAATAATGAGTGTATTATTCTAAATTCAAAAAGGAATTTTCTTTCATTTCGGCTCAGATTTAGCTGATTTCAAATTAGTTTATCGTCAGATTAGCGAAATTTAATTCCAAGCTAGGCAGTCTAGAAATACACTCTTTACGCCAAGATGATCCGAATGAAAGTGCTCAGTCTATATCATGATTAACAAAAATTGCTTCAATATTAGGGCTACCAAAGGCTTTTTATTCACAGATTATCGATGAAAATTTCTAGAAAAAGTAAGCCTTATAACAACATTACCTTTTTAGAAGATTTATAAATTAGAACACAAATTTTTATTCACCAATGAGAAGCGATTATAATAATTTTGTCCAATCATATGCGTGTACCAATTGATTCGATGGAGATCAGCTTAGAAGCCGAAACCTTTAAGAATTAGCCTACTTGCTTACTGAGTTTCGTGAGTTAATATTTATCATTCTCCTCAATTAATTGTCTTCAATTCACTATTTCTCCGTGATTTCTATTTATTTTCGAGTCGAGTTGATGTTTTTCTTGAAATATTGGCGCCATTTATGATAATCGTGAATTAAATTGGGCATATTTTATCTTTTCCTAGAGAAATTATCATTGATAATCAATGAGGTAGTTGGAGGTAAACACTCTCAACTTCTAAATAACGGTAAGACTAGCTGATTTGTACAGCCTCTGTCATCATAGAGCAAGGAACTCACCAAAGGAAATAGAAATTGCCGAGTGAGCTCTGAGAAGAAGTCCTTGATCCTCTGAGACAAGCATAATTGTGAGATATTAGAATCTATGAGGATCTTGAGAAAGTTGTTAAAGTTGGTCACCTTCTTCAAATCAAACTTCCCCTGGGAGAAGAGACCCGGCTGGTAGGGTTCCTGAAATGTCGATGCTGGCCTCGTGAGGAACTTTAAGGCGTCCAAGTCTGGTTTCTCCTTGACTAGCGAGAGCAGATTCGGCCAATGGCCCAGCGACTTGATGAAGAAGGGATTCGTGACACCAAGAATTATTGGAAAGCTTCTAAAGACAAAGGTTAATTCTTAGGAAAGTTGAGATATCATACAAGAAACTGGACTCTCTTTTACTCTTTTCAACGTTTCGAGATCTTTTATTGAATACTATACAATGTATAGTCATGCTGTTGTATTCTAGGTTCTAAGGCTGTAGATTTTTTTGGAAGGTTTAACCAAACGAGAAAATATTTTTGGTGGAATCAATTTATTGTAAAATTCCGAAACTACAGTAAATTTGTAATAATGAGAGTAGCTTTAAAATTAGTTGCTATGCGTCGCGAGGGTACTAAGAGGGATAAATCTTATGCTAATTGACAATTAGTAATTGTCCACTCAAAAGTAAGGGCTTCGTTTCTCACTGATAAGTAGGGCTACCAGAGGTCTATTTTCAAACCATTATTTCACTCAAGGTAGGAAAAATGCGTATTTTTGAAGATGTAGAAATATGGACGCAACTTTAAGATGTAATCAACTCAACAGCCAATGAGAAGCTGTCTCACCAATCTTATGGATGTGCATTTACTCACAGTCCAATTTAATTAAAAATCATTCCACTAAAATTACTGAGAATTAAAAACTTAATTTCCATGTTTCCTTTCAATAAATAGATCAAAAGATAGTCTCAGAATCTGAGACTCAGATTGAAAAAAACAGGGAGAAGGCGTATTAAGCGTTCGATTATAATCTAATAAAATGCTTTTTATTTTTATATTTTGAAGATGCATAAAAAGATGACTATTCCTTAAAGATACCTATTCTGAGTTGGTTATTATTCCTGATGTAACAAGACTTGGGTTAGAAGGGTTCAAGAATCTAAGGAGATTGATACTGTTTCAATGTTTTGCAAAAAATTATTCCACTCAAGCTTGCTTTAGACATAGCTTCTTCGAGTTGATACCTCACGTTAATGATACTGTTGTCATTGTGA
The DNA here is from genome assembly GCA_000715275.1 of Gyrodactylus salaris. Classification (NCBI taxonomy): domain Eukaryota; kingdom Metazoa; phylum Platyhelminthes; class Monogenea; order Gyrodactylidea; family Gyrodactylidae; genus Gyrodactylus; species Gyrodactylus salaris. The sequence continues at coordinate 13,351 of JJOG01006412.1, forward strand.
AATCTCTGTAATCGCTGTCGTGTATTGTGAAGAAGGGACGATATTCTCCATTATAACGAAGAGGGGCTATTGAATTGACTATCAAATCAACAATAGTGCTACAATCCCGTGGACCATATGTATGTACGAGAAGAGGCTAGAAAGAAAATGACGTGGCTTTATAATTTTAAAGTTTTTGCATAAACAAAAGATTTCGACTAGCCTAAACCTACTAAATTTTGTGCAACAGAAGTGAAATTTAAATTGCAATTTCTGTGCTAAAAAATATTCTTTTTTTAAATTGTAAGGGTTATGATTACTCACTTGTCCAGTAATTGCAATTTCCCAGATATTATGAAGTTGGAAGATGATTGGTTTTAATATACTCAACATAAACCTATCATTAGCTGCATTTTTATTGTCAATGCCATCCTTTTCATTCATTCCTGAGAGAGGCTAAGCAGAGTAAAAGAAATAGACTTACATAATCTATGTTGCAAATGATTTCATAGTTTAACTTGATATTCGAATGCTTCACAACTTCAAAGCCGGAGTTCTCATCAGCTAAATGGTTTTGGAAGAGCTCGTCCTTAAGCTTTTCTTGTCCTCCAGTTACAGAGATATTCCTGGGAATAAAGATCGTCATCAGAAACCCGATTATCGGTAAGCACAGACTACGGTCAGTGCACGGTTTTGGCCATTTACTAATCTCCAAAGAGATTGTCTGTAACAGAACATCGCCATTCTGGTAAAAGAGTGGTGCAATGATTTCCACTACTTTGAAGAAGAGCTCTTTGAATGGGAACATGGATAAAATTACGATGGACTAAAGTTTAAATTAAGGGGAAAACCTTTTGCATGTAGTTCCTCTTCAGGGACAAGTCCTTATGCTGACGAAAGTAAACATAGGCATAGCAATAGTACGGAGTTGGTTTAAGGTTCAAAGGGAAGTCCTCGAAAAGGGCTTCATTACGATTTATGAATTTGTTGACTGAACTCGATCTGAACCTAAAATGAAAGCTAGTATCTCCTATGGCCGAGCAGTGAGAATCAGGAAAGGAGGAATAGGCAATGACTGATTTCTAGATAGAAAGTTGAACGATAGATCTCTTACTTCAGCCTCAGTCAATTCGAGAGAATGTGGATAGACTTTCTTGTTGAAATATTAACTTAAAATGAGACAATTTACTTCAACAGTTTGACCAAGGTCTATATCAAAGTTCACTACACAAATTCCGAGGACCCAATTGAAGAAATTATCTGATATGAGGTCCATAATGTGTTCACCATCATTTTCAGACATTTGGTAAATGTGACTTGTTAAAACACAAATTTCATTTTTGAGAATTTAAACTTTTTAAATAATGTATATTCACAAATTCAAATTTTAAAAGCATTATAAGTTGACCAACTTGCAAACTTTTGTGTTTAATGTAAGATTTGATTCAACGAATGTGTGGCATATATATATTTTTTTACGCGAAACTATTCAATTCGATAGTAGTTATTATTTTTATAAAAATGTGCTTATTTCTACCATCAATTTAAGATGAATTTGGATACTACTCAGTAGTAGATTGGAAAATTGAAACAGCATCCAAGTTAATTAACAGAAGCCTTTATAAGCGAACACGTGTCATTGCTCGTAGTTGCAAAATGACAAGAAAATCAAGGTAACATTTATAGTTTTAATACACAAAAACTTTATAATATTTCTGGGAAGTTTTTTTGGAAAAATGCGGGAAATTTCATAACAAGTTGAATGCACAAATAAATACGTAAAGATGAACTATTGACCCTTAGTGTATGATGTAACAGTAATACAACTCCAGCATTTTAAAAGAGAATCAACAAAAGAAGGAGACTGAAAAAGTTAATGATACCCTCATATTTGAGGTATCATTTATCCACTTTTAAAGTTGTTATATCAAGTCTAGCAAGTTTTAATTACAAAGGTTAAATTAAATTATCACTCAACTATCTCGTCCCCTTGTACCCACGATAATTTATTACAAACTATGCGTCCCTTAAACAAATTTATGATTTGACTATTTTTATTCAAACTTAATATAGAAATTTATTCCATGTAAAACTTGATTCAAGAATTATAAATCGTTATAATCGAAAGAATTATTATTGCTACAAGACATTAAAATAGCAATAACAAGATTGATAGAAATTAATATAATTTTTCTCTTCTTCCAAGGACACGTGTCATACTTTCCCTATTTTTCGTCAATTTTTAAAATCCCCTCTATATTTAACATAAAGTTATTTTTATTAAAAGTTTATTTATGTATAAACGATTACTTTAGAATATAGAGAAAAGACTATTAAAAATTAAATGTGATTTTTCAAAAATTTTATTGTAACTCACGTTTGTACAAGGTGTTTTTTCATTGCTCCTTAAGTAATTAAAATCATCCATCTTCATAAACCTTATTAAACATCAATAGGGAATTGTGATTTGAGATCGCATTTCTTTCATTTGATATTGGTACATATTACTTTCGCGCTTAAAGATTTATCTTGAATAGCAACTTAGAATCTCAAGTTGACACTTCTATCAAGGTGTCAAGTATCTAATGATATTTCTAGAATTGTCGGCAAGCCTTAAATCGTGCCAAATAATCAGATAAGTATCTTGATCCTTGATGAGAAAAATATTAAAGTGTTGAGGCCTAGAACTTTCTGGCAGCAACTTCATTGAAATATCACGAGTTGCGAAAAAGTAACGAATGAAAAAAGAAAAAACATGCTCCAACTTCGAGTAATGACAGAAAGGGGAAAACTCTAAAATATACAAATTTGATAACTTGAGCGAGTTACTCCCCACAGCAGATGCAGAGGAAATTAGTCTAGCACACAAAAATCATTCAAATGCAGAATAGCTAGGAAGGACTGGCGCAGGGGTAGAGGGGCTACGTTAATGAGCCTAATGGCGCTGTCACATTTGAGCACGAAATGAATTTTCTGACTCTTGACATTACTCCATCTTTACATCGCTCAAGGTAAAGAATGTACTGTGTGCATTTAGATTATAATTTTTAATTTGTATGAATTAGAAAAAAAAACAATTTCTAGCCCCTTTTTCGAATTATCCACTTTACGGCCCCAAGGGGGAGGGGCCTTGTAATTAATACTTTTAAAGTATTCTTTCAATTTACAAAGGATGCAAAATTCTGGAGAAGTTTGAGTCAAGAATTCATATCCAAGGATAATTACCACTTTTCGACTTAGATTAAAGAGAGAATGAGATAAAAATCCCTTGTAATAATGCCTTGATCTATCATGACAAAGTATTCATGAAGGAGTCGTAAAGAACCTCTTTCGTCACCAGTTGTCCCACTACAGCTGGTTGCATTTTTATACCTCTAGCAAAGATGACACTAAACAATGAAGTCATTGAGTAATATATTAACGCGATTGCTAACAGAATGTGAAACATTTGCTCTTTCTATTGACAAGGGTAAGAGGCTGTAATTTATTTTGAACAATTTGATTTAATGTGAAAACAAATCACTTTAGAATGAATGAATTTTCTTTCTACATTTACCCTCACCCCCATTTAAAAAGTAAGGTTTAAATTGAAAGTAATGGAATTAATGTTTTATGTTATTTTTACGCCGATATTCTAGAGAATCCATGTAGAATTAATAATGAAAATTAAATGTAAACACAACAGCAAAATATTTACCTAGTAACCCCTCTTATTTAAAGCGTAGAGGAAGTCTTTTAATGATGAAGAATCAAATTTACAGAAACAAAAGTATTAGAAACAAGGCAAAAATACCCGACAAAAGAAAAACATGTCACGTGCTCTATTATTATCCTGATTTTCAGCCAATTTGAACTGGAATTAGAAAAATGTGAGTTTTCTTTGTCAACAAAATAAAATGATACACAAACTATTTTTTTGCCCAGAATCAAGATAACCATATGCTTATTGCAATGAATTATATTTTGTTCATGGTAATAATTTTGTTACAATTTACGCAATCTATTGGCAAGAAGAGTTGTTGGAAAACTTGTCAATTAAGAGAAGAACTTATTGAAAAAAAAATAATAAATGAAATTTTGATTAAAATACAAATCTAGTAACCATGCCTTGAATGTGCAATACAAGTTGGAAATAAAGTATAAATCGCAAAAGGAATTTGAGTAGAAACCTAATCGACCAATAATACAAAATGAGGCATAGAGGTGGAGGGTGAGGGATGCAAAACAAAATTCTCTCTTTTTATTAATGTAAAGACATCTGCTCAGGAGGTTAACCAAAAAGTACTCAGTCCTCTCTAGACATCTAAGCTACCAAGGCGTACAGGTGCTATGAAGATCCGAAAAATAAGAATAATGACATCTTTCAGCAAAGAATTTTTGTGTATTTTTCATTTCAAATATACAGAAATAATAAAGAATAGTCAAGGTTATAAAATAGAAAATTTGAAAAATCTTTTGTTTTGCTCAACATGGCTGACCATCTCAGGAGAGGTGTTGTTTAATCGGAAAGTTTGGCGGGCTATTCGCGTTGGTCCCGTTGACAAGATGGTTGTAATAGTCTGGATATTGTTGGTAGAATGCGGTCTGTGCGGGATTGTCGTTGATAAAGTAGTTGTATACGTTTGTCGATTGGTTTTGGTTATAAAAGTACTGATGTGAGTTGTTAGTGGCGACGGTATTCGCGAAAAGGTCTAAATCGTCTCGAGACTTCTTGCCAAGGTTCTGTGAGTCGAGCCAGAACTCGGACTTTGTAGGACTACTGCATTCGAAGGGAGGGTCGAGTTTAATACTTTCGTGGTTGTAGACTTGATTCATAAGGGCCTGAAGTGATGGTCTGATATTTGGTGGGGTCCCTGAGGTGGAGATTTCTGTCTCCTCTAAGGTCCCTACGAGTGATGGCGAAGTCGTAGACTGACTCTCATTCTGCGGTCCACCACTCCCAGAAGTCAAGGAACTCAGGCTTGTCAAGTTGTTACTAGCGGATTGATGAAGGTTTTGTGGGTTGTTATTTCCTGACGGGGATGAGTTGGTGTCTGAGTTGCTGTTGTTTTGGTGTTGCCTATAATCAGCCGATGAAGTTGTCTGATGTTGATAGGAGGGATTCTGGTCGTAATAAGAGTTATGATAGCCTCTAGTGGGTTCTGTAGAGGTGTTGTAAAAAGAATTTGAAGTGTTGTTACCAGACGAGGAAGATCTTGAACTAATTTGTTGACGGTTAGTTTGCTGTGGTTGTTGGGTCTGCTGTTGTGGCCTGGTCATCTCTGTAGCGACCATGGCTGTAGACTCCAAGTAGGACTTCATATCAGAGTCTCTCTTCTGGGCTACAACTTGGAGGTGATTTATCAGGCGCCTCTTGAAGTCTTCAATATAATTTGGAAGTGCGTTGGAATTGCCGGCGTTCATAGGAACATCAGATTGAGTGGAAATGAACCTAGAGACTTCTGTAAGGCACTCGTGATAGCCAAGACGACGGTTTTCAGCGGCTCTAGTCTCTGCCATTAGAACATAGCCTTCTTGATGGAGGCGACGGAGGAAATCGACAGTGATTTGAAGTATCTCTGCTTTTTCCAACTTAGCTGAGTTCTGCTTCGTACAGGCGTCTGGTACGAGTCGTTTCAAGTCACTGAGACTTGTGTTAATTCGATCCCTACGGCGTTTCTCGATAATCTAAATAATTTAAAAATGAATTTTTTGCAAATATCAAGCATCTCTGGTATACTTACACCTCTGCGCTTTTTTCTATCTGAAGAGCAAAAGTTTGAATATGGGGAACCGAGTTGTTCATCGAGGAAATCGTCGTCTTCAATGCTTTCAGCTTTAATACCGCGTTTCATACTTCCAAGTTTATTTTCGAATTTTAACTGATCACAACAAACACTCGAGATCTTGTTAGAGTATTTATACTAGGGCCGTGAGAGATATATTATCTGATGGGACACGAAGGTTTCATCTCATTGGTCTATACACTTCCTCGATTTTCATTGGTTCTTGATTTTATTAACTGCGCGCATTCCAAAGTTGTATTGATGTGAAGATGGGTAGAGAGGAGAATCCAGATGTTCTTCTATATATATCTATGGGTAGGGTGGACATTGAATATTTGTTTCATTTGTCCTCGTTTGAAGCATAGTAACACGCATACAAAAGGGGTAGATATGTGGTCTATGAAAAACGTGGAAAGGTGCGAATATCACTGATTTCTACCTTCCCTTTTAAAATCATGTCAACTTTTCGAGTTGGAGAGCACACATGAAATAAAAGATGCCTATTGTCATGTTATAATGACTTGCAGAGGGGCGCTATTACATCATGTCATGGTCATCGTCGGAGCCAGATTTTGATTGCTTTTTGTGGCATTACTCACAATTAGTATTACTGATGGACTAAACTCCTTAAAGTCCCATAGACTCAATTTTCTTCATATTTCTATCATATCCTGTTAACTTCGTACCGACAATTTTTGTGAGGATTTGAACAATATTCAAAATTGTCCTTTAAATTACACAGGAGAGGGAGAACGTAATAATGAGATTATGATTGCAGTCTCCCAGTAAGAGGTTTACAAGATTAACGCACCTAAATATCGTTCGTAGGTTTACAATTATAACGCACAACTTTTAGTGTCAGGGGCTTGACTAAAATAAACATGAAGAAGTACAAAAATTATTGTGGAGAGCTTGGGATTTTAAATCGCAATCTATTTTTCTTAGAATTGAGTTTCATAGCCGAGACCAGCTCTCTTCAGCTTCCCAGGAGGTTTATAATATGGAAGGAGGGTTTGAAACGACTGTACTTAGAAAGTAAACTCATTTCGAGGAGGAAGTATACCGGAATCGAACTCACGAGAAATCATATTATAGGAATTGGGTAACAATCATCTCATGATATAGAAGAGATCGGCCTGGTGTAGAATTTCTAATATTTTCAAAACAAATTACTTAATTAAAATTTGAATTTTAAATATACTGTAAAGCACGTTTAGTTAGTACTAATCAAGGAATATCCAATAAATTGTATTTTTCTACTATCTGTACATTTATTAGGTCTCAAAACGGACCATTATAAATAGTTCTTTTACCCTCCCTTTATGTACCTCTCTAATAATGTAAAAATATAATTTTCTAATCGAATTTAAAACTCTTGACTATGCTTGAGGAAAAATCCTAGTAAACAATTCTTAAAAACCCTAGGTTAGATAAATCATTCTATATATTTGATAAACACGTAAACTGACAATTAAAAAGAACCTTTTTCTCCCAAAATAGTGGAACAAGATATAAAGAGTTTTAAGTACAATTTTAATTCCAGACACCTGGTTGAATTACAGGGGGAGTTGTACAAAAGGAGCAAGCAACCTCAATTTACATTAGATTGTAATTAATCGTTTCAAGACAGAGGAGAAAAATTTAGTTTCTTTTTTTTTGTTCAAACCGACATAATATACAGACTTTGACAATTTATGATTTATGCAACTGTCTTTATGATGTGACTTAATAATTGGAGATGGCAATTTAATTTTGTAAAAATCATTAATTTGTGGCGTCTCATAAAGTACGTTAAAAGAGTTTTGACTTTTCAGTATTTAATAAACAACACTTATTTATGTTTCCATTATCCATCAATTTATGAAGTTTGCAAGATGCTGAGAAACTTCTTGAGGCTCGGTTGTGCTGTTTTATGTAAACATGAGGTTAATGGAAATAATTGATCTCAAACCTAATTTGTTGAGATTTTATTTATCTTTGATGGTAAAACAGATATCTTGAGAGCAGTGAAAATCTTTATAAACCACCACAATTAAAATATCGGTAGTTTTCTCTAAAAGCTCAGAAGACTCTACTAGATAGTTTATTGGTCAATTTCGTTTTAATCATCTATGTAAACTCATGTGATATATTCAAACTTTTAAAGTTAATTTAGATAAACCTTGAGTCAAATGTACACTTATTCTTCAAGCTTATAAATAAGTATTCATAAGATTTCTCCTTTTCATACATTTTCTTTGTTTTGTAGAGGAAGATTATTACTATTTAATCCCAGTGAAAAGAATACAAAACAAAATAAGTGATTATAACTCATTATTTTGGTCAAATTAAAAATGCTATAAGCGGTACAATTAGATCAGTTCATATTTAGTAAACCAGCTTTCATGATTTCTCATTTTTATTAACTTGACAAAATTCGAGGAGGTATCGAATAAAAAGGAGAAGAATAAAAACTGATACAAGCACCTGATTTTTAGATGGGATAGAAATAAAGGATACTAAAGGGTTATTATAGTTCCTTGGAATAGAAAAGTTTTTATTGCTTTTTATTGCCAAGTTTGACCTTGATTCGTTGGGAGTTCATTTATTCTTGGTTGGGAATAAAATAATGATCGATTTGAATCTGAAAGTTTGAAAAAACCCATTTTCAATCAATATGCGGGATCATAGTAACCTATCAAAAAATTTGTTTATTTCTAAGATTTCTAGAAAATTGAATTCTCTATTCAGAGATCTTCTATATCACTGAAATTCTAATATCAAAAAAAAGATTTTTTCATAAAATTCTGAAACATTCTCAACAAATTAATCTTGATCAATATAAAAGTTTAGATCATGAGAAAATTAGCTGAAAAATAGTGATTTAAAAGACAATACTATAAGAATTGAAAAGTTCTTAACGATCACATTGTCGAATGAATGACTAAAGATTATTCAAAGCAGCTTGATAGGATTTGTTGTTAGGAAAGGCAAAAAGGGACATTTCTTGCATGTCTATAACGAGAGTCATATAACGGATTAGAGATGGAGAGAGTAATAAAAATCTATTAATTTCTCTTTTCCTCTTCACTTATTCACTCTGCTGAACTGCATTTAACATGTTATCCCCTAGCGATCAGTGGACAATGCTGGCAGGTGTTTATACCCAACATTAATACTCATCTTTAAAACAAGAAGATTATTCAATTAAATGTATCCCCCCTAGTACTTTCCTGGTTGAGTATTGAACTAGCTTTGTTTTACTCAAAATTCTAAATAAAGTCTATCACAAAACTTGGAAGATGATTCGCTAATTTTCAATTAATTTTTAGTCTGATTTATACCCATTGATCTTCAATGTACATTTGTAGAAAATAATGTTTTGCATGAACATAAGAAAGTTCAAAAGAGAGGACACTTGAGAGTAAAGGTTTGGGAAAAAAAGTCAAATTAATAATGTTTTTATTCACTTCTTTCATGGAAATAGGCAGGTCATTTATAGACATCTGGACAATAATATAGCAAGTTCTCAGGAATAGTGGTTCTCTTTATTTGTATCTACTTTTATTATACCAATAGAACTACTACTAATGACCTTGTAGAGAGTATGAGAATCCAAAGAGCGGAATAGATTAAGCCCTAGATTTACAACCATTGTCCTGATTTAAAATTTACATTTTTCTTTCTTCTCTGATCAAAATCTTGATTTAAATTTTATTTCTTTTTAATAATTTTCCGTCTTTAGTATAAACTTTTATGTGGGGAATTCTTTAAAAGATTAGCCCCAGTATTTGATTGATGAATTCAAAACTAGAATTAATAACCTTTTTACATATCGCTACTACCAAGTACTATTTTAGATTTAAAGATATTCCAGACAAGAAATCAAAAAATAAGATATTCAATTTTAAATATGGTATTTTATCTTGTAATAATAACTAACGTTTTAAATAAATAATATTTCCAGGGCAACCATAAATATGCTCTTAGAATTTTTCGAGATGTACCTATGATATTCGCTTAAAAACTTGGAATATACCTTTTAAATATGCGGTTAAATTGTTAAAATTCATTCATCACTACAACTAAACCTAATACAAGCTGTTAAAAACCTATATACTTTTTAAGGACTGATTCATAACAACTTCACACAACCAAGGATTCCTTCTGTATCGTAGATCCCCGTACTACCTAAACACCAAGTGCAGACGCGTTTCGTCCTTGTGGGACTCATCAGTACACTGCCGGTGCCGGGATTCGAACCCAGGCCTTCATATCATGCCCCTGGTTATGGCACCGGCAGTGTACTGATGAGTCCCACAAGGACGAAACGCGTCTGCACTTGGTGTTTAGGTAGTACGGGGATCCTTGGTTGTGTGAAGTTGTTATGAGTCAGTCCTTAAAATTAATACCTGGCGACCCACCAAACTACTTTCGAGTAGTCATTAACCATTATCAGTATAAAAAACTTAACTCTGGTGTTTTTCTATATATCTATGCTGATTAACTTGTGACTTTTTCAGACAGTTAATCCTTGTGTAGCAAATCAAACAATATAATTTCAAAATAAAAGATTTAATCATCATATTTTTGTTTTTAGATTTATCTGAAATGAAATTTAATAGGAAAAGTGCATTTAAGTTAATTTCCTCCAGGATGTAGAGAATGAAAACTTATGATTTAGGCTTGAATTTGAATAAAAAATAGTTGTAATAATATTTATTCATTTCTCTACTCTTGACAAGAAAAAAGATTCTGATTGGCTCTACGTTTTGTATTAAAGATGTGAAAAATTGTGGATTTACTCAAATAGATTTCATACAATGTGGAAATTCTTCATTTTATTCACAGTAAGCAATTAATATATATACTTATTGAATTAATTCCTCCTTATTTGGTTCAAGTTTTTGATTTGAGGTTTAACTCTTACACTTGAGCATTATAATTTTGCTTTTTTAATCTCTTCCTTAAAATTAATATTTGATTATTGCAAGGAATACTTGGTGCAGCTATTAAACATGATATTTCGTCTGTAAATGAATTATCTCAGAACAAATTAGATTTAGAAAAAATCAAAGACTAGTCACGTTCTTGCATCTTGAGAGGGAAATTTGAAATGAGAAAAGGGATCTTTAATATCTTATTTTTTAGATTTTTGCAATGATTGCATTGGGCGGAAGAGTTTCAGACTCAATAAACGATGACTTTTATGACGCAAGAGGAGAGGATAGATCGGCTAAAGATTATCAGCCAGCCAACTGGTACTGGCGTAGATGATGCTCTCAGTACAAGAAATGTATTAACGTTGGAAAATGATTAATTTGATCAATAATATTTGATGAATGAAAGATTTTTTGTTTTTACTCTAATTTTCAACAATATTCTATATGGCATTGGAATCTAAGAGAAACTCCACAGATTAATGTTGAAATTGAAAAGAATTACTAATTAAGTATAGCGTAGAAGATTTTTCCGCAAATTCCGATATATGGCTTCTCATATGGCCTAATTTCGATTCTGCTAGCCTCTCTACACGAAAAAATGTCCTCACCCCCAGCCTTCTCATTATAATCCCTTATGTGAACTCTGTTAGGATATCTAAAAGCCCATTTTCGTCTTTAATTCTTAGAATGTTCAGAAAAAAGCCAACAGATACGTATATTCCCTATTACATGTTTTATGCAATAATGAATGCTCAACAATAAAGTTGTCTTTCTCTAGAGACTAAATAAGAAATGTATGACTTTCTCAGTGGTCACAATTCAAGATATAAAAAATCAAATTAATTTTTATCTAGGTACCACGCACCCAAGACCTATATCTAATGAATTCATATATTAAGATTCTCTAAATGTTCTGCTGTGTTGGGAAAAAGTATGTGAAATAATTTCAAATCATGAGAGAGTTGAAATATTCACTTTTGAGAAGAAGACAAACTATCGATGTTGTAGTAATAAAATATTTCCCTGATTCAATGTCTGAACTGATCAAAATGAACAGCTAGGTATAAGTAATCTAATTTATCTTATTCTTATTAGGATAATCACATTAAAAAGAATAGCTTTCAAGCGGAAAAGTATGAGAAAAATAATAATTGCCAAAATTAGCATACAAAGAAAACTGGGAGATTACTTTTAAACCAATAAAGATGTGTAAAGATATGTCTTGAGATGAATTCATCTTGAGCGACTTAATAATTTTGAGAAAAGGCTGTTTGAATAGAGTTTCCCAATCGCGGTTCATGACTATTCGATTCTTATTCACAGCTCAAAACTCATTTTCAAATAGATCGAAATAGATGATGCTAAGTAAGTGAACATGAGATATTTGGAACATTTAAAAGAGGGGTAACAATTAACCTAAACAACTCACCAACAGATGAAAGGCCTCGTATTCATTTTTCTAGATGAGAATCGAAAAGAGAGAATTATAACTTTTGAAATAAAATCAAAAAATAATTGTAACACTGACAGAAATAATTTTATTGGAAAATGTCAATCTATTAATATTTAAAAATGTTGATGGACTGTTTTTTGGATTCTTTAACAATTGAAACAAATACATCATTCAATATTTATCACAGTTGGTTCTGAAAATATCACAGATGGAAGTATTTAAGTATCGTGCGAAAAATATAATGATTTTGGTCGGCATACAAATGGGAACCTAATACAAGTTTAAAGTTCAAGGAAAAACGCAATCACAATGCGTACACAGCCGACGCCTCAATTCACAATAAGGCTTAATCTACTGAAGACCATTTAAAGTGGCAATTTATTCAAGATTTTGTAGAAGAGGTAATTTCATAAATTTGAAACAATCTTAATTCCTATGCTTGTAAGACTGTTACCGGTATATTGTAACGAATATTTACCCAACTGGTCTACGAACCATTCTCTCAAGGACACCGAGGACTACAGCGTTCGAACAACAGAGAACCAGTTCAGGAAGAAAGGGCTGGATTAGGTCACTAATCATCTCAGAGTTGGGATACAACTCGTTAAGGTGACAGATGAGATGGTCTAGGCTGACCTGGAGAGCGTTACGTCGTGCGAGGACTACCTTGAGGTTGTTCGGGAGGTCCTCAGAGTCCAGGGACTTGATCATGAGTATGGTGCGGTAGTTGTACTCAAGGGATTTGTCGCTGGAACAATTTAGAAGCTCTCCTGTTATTTCTGGCAGACGATTGAAGAGCTTTTGACGCTTGAATTGGGTTATAACTTCGTGAAAGTTGACACTCTCAAAGTCATCTCCTTCAGGCTTCTTTGAGCGAGAAGTGAGGGTTTTCTATAGGAATTAGAAGGAAAAGTTATGTATAGTTTTTCATAGACTAAATTTAAAACAAATGGTTTTGTAAGCTTTGACGATGTTTTTATTTCAGATAGGTAAGTGAATGTGAAAAACTTGATTTTTGTAATTGATGAAATTGAGCGAATATTCATATTTTCTGATTATTAAACAGATTTAGACTAAATATTTGTGAATGAAAACAAAAATTCTGTTTTGAAGTGTTTAATTCATTAAACACGGATGAGGATTCAATTTGAGTAATGTGAATCAAATCAAAGTGCATTGAGATGAGTAAGGATCAAAGAAGGAGAAAAGTTACTTTAAGCTCATTTATAAATGAGATTGACTGAAAATAATAAGATGAAACGATTATTCAATGATGTTAAAAACAGAATTTTTTATATAACGTTATTGACTATAGTGTTAAGTATACACTGGCATCAGATCTATTTTTATGCATTTCATCTTCTTGGTTTTAAAACTTTAATGCAAATAAATAACTCTTATTAATTAACAGCACATGATACCCAGGGGCCAAGGAGGATGAACAATTGTAGTAAAAGGATTAAATCCAAAGTCCTAAAGCAGTTTGTAAAAAGAAGTGTTGTTCTTGTCAGATTATTTTTCCTTTCAAAATGAATTGCAACTTTTGGATAAATAATATATCCAATTTTTCTTTTTAAAAATGATAGATGAATTTTTCACGTGTGGAATTTGTCTATATATTCATTCTTTTATGATCAAAATGGATCGGAAATATTGTGAGATGAATTGATTAATGGATATCCCCTCAAAATCAGATTATTTAAAAAAAGAGGGATGAAAGAGATTTTTCTCAAATAGAGATTAATTTCATCATTTTCAGGTATTAGAGTTGAAAAATTAGTCAATAGTGAATTATTTTTAAATTATATATTGTTTTACAAACTTGATTACAAAGGGAACGTGGAAGAAGAAAGGGATCACAGACATTAGGAGATGTACATTCAACTTAATCAGAAGAACAAACAGATAGCCTAACAAGTTATTGATGCTTAAACGACTTGAAAGAAGAAAACTGTGTTAGAATAATAGATTTTTGGTTTTCCATTATGTATAAAATAAAAACAGCCATCAATATCGAAGGTTCAACTTGAGTTTTATTTGTTAAATCAAATTCCCTCAACATGTTACTAACCTTCTTATCAAGTAGATTGACTTGCATACAGAGAATGAATTGAGTGAGCTTATGAATAATGACAGCAAGCTTCTGCTTACACAAAGTCTTGTCAAAGCTGATAATAGATGAACCCCAATTGGAGAGAAGTAGTTGCTTTGGAAAGTCATCGCACAGGGAATTGGCTTGTGCCTGAATCCTCAAGGGGATCTCGTCCTTGTAGAACTCTTCGTACATGTTCTTACGCATAATGGTTGAATCTGTAGAGTCTGGTCTGATCAAGGGACAGATGATGTTCACAATGGAACGAATGACAAAGGAATTCTAGGAGTAGAAAGGAATAAGCAGAGTTTGATTGAGGTGAGGTTATTTCAACTTACTAGATTTATCAGGGTTGCTGGATGTTTCAGGGTAAATGCATGTTGCAGGAATACTCTGAGGCCTGGTCTCAAGTCGAATTTTATTGTACATTCGTAAATACGGGCTAACATTTTCAAGAGGGTTGCTAGGAGAAATAAAGGCTTTGGTTATGGGGTTTCTCCAATTCCAATTAAAACCTATTTATTAATATGACTCACGTGAAAAATTTTCCTTATCCAAACTATGCTGGGCAATCTTTTCAGCAAGATCCATTATGAGATGTAAGTTATTAAGGCCAACAACGATACTGAGAAGGGAACTCCTTTTATGGAAAAAATCTCAATTATTGGTAGATTGTTGTTTTAACATTAGGTATAATCTCAGATAGTTGGGAGCAGTTAAATTATGACCATGATGAATTATCACATCAATATGATTCATTCATTGAACTATCAGAGAAATCTGATGGGAATGAATCAATGAGCTTATGTTCAAAATAGAAAAAACATTTTTACGTAACAGGTTTTCTACACAAATTTTTTATTTTCAGAATAACCGGCACAATTCAACTCAGATAAATAATCTGGTTCAGATAATAAATCCTATATGTAAAAATCCTTCCCCTATATTATGAAGAACCTGTAGAAGTCTTAGACTTAGATAATAGGACTTATCATCTGAACCAGTTTATGTGGGAAGACTTGATCAATCCTACATATATTATACAATGAGAAAATGGGGCGTTAAAACATTTTAAACTGTCAAGATGTTTATTTTGAAAATATTTAAATTGAAATCATAAGGCCTCAAATAAAAGAAATAATCGATAGCATTTTTGTGATGTAAGGTTCAACAAACTTGTAATATTCTCCGGGTTTATTGTTAGCCTTTAACTGAATGCGAATATAGGACTCTCGTATCTTTTGTAGGAACTGCTGGCCATCGCCCCTCTTTTCATTCTCCTGACGATCGAGAGTGATAACGGAGAAGATGCTGTCGATTGTCTTGTCTAGTTTCATAATCTCCTCGCTGGTATTAGTCTTTTGCCTGGATATTATATACTTTTAGTAATTGTTTTTACAACTTGAAATACTAATAACTTATTAGTAGAGCAACCTAAAAAGGCACGAAATTTCACAAAAAAATGTGTCAAATTATTGAAAAAAAGTTAGAAAAATGTAATTCTAAAGATTTTGTATTTTATTTTCATCACTAATTTATTTTGATCGTTCAAAAAGTAATTTATATGTGAAAAAACTTGCTTCTTGGAACTCTGATTCATCGACAATGGCATACACATTCTTGTCGTGAAGCAACACTTTAAAAAGATTTGGATTTAAACAATGACATTTTATGTCTTTAATTTAGAATGATCATGATTGGCTCTTTATTTTATCTATTTATCAATTAGGAATCTTGATAATAATGAAGCAAGACTCCTTTCTTGTGAAAAAATCTTAATTCCTTCGATTTCTGTGTTAAATTAATCTACAAATAATCTGGGATAAAAAGGTGAAAAAAGGTATTCTCTTCAAAAAAGGTAAAAAAGGCTTGCATATCTTCTTATCCTTTAGGCCTACAAGATTTTTTTTGCTTTTTCGAGTCCTTTAGCTAATTCTAAATTCGCACACAAAAAAGGCAAAAAATGGCATTTGGTTGCTCTACTTATTAATAATACGCATACTCGATAGTTGATAACGATAAAAGAAATGTTCTTCTAATAGCAGGGCAAAAAGCAAGATATAAGCATTTAAAAATTATTAAATTAGCTAGGGTTAGCTAAATTATGCCAGGTTTGAGTCGTATGTAGGCCCAAAATGTCAGCAGATTAGCAAAAATTACGATCAGAAAATCGATATCAAATAAGTAGTGTTTTCAATTACGAAAATTAATAAAATTTTAACAAAGCACGAGACCATTTCACAGTAGGAAAGTGAGATGGAATTCCGCAAGATTAATTAACTTTGTAAACAGACTAGAATTTGATTCAAAAACATCACTTATTTTGTATGAGTCTCAGATACTCGTATTATGGAACTCACCACTCAATTCTAATAATCAGGAAGTAAGCAAGGACTTACAAGGTATTTGCATCCTTGTAAATTCTGATATCAGCGAAATTGCCAAAAATATTCTCCTGATGCTTCTTATATACAATGATGAGTCGTTCAAGAGGGACAAAGTGAAAATTGATCAGTTTTTCCAGATTTGACATCATCAGTGTGATAGATTCTTCATCATTTTGTAAGGAGTTGTATATAGTTCTGTCGAGATAGTTGAATAATTAGTGAAATTTATATATTCAAAAATGTGTACTCAAATTCTCTTTTAGATTTCAAAATTTTATAAAAATTAAAATTTTTCCAATGAGACGTTGAATAAGAGGATAAAGGAAAGTGAGACACTCGATATAAAAAGTTGAGAATTTTGTGCACTATTTTTTTAAGCTATTGCTCAGGAACTGTTGTATATGAATTACAGCGTTATAATGAGCAAAGATAGGGACTCAATTTGTTGTTGTTGAGGATAAAATTACGAGACAAAAAACGATCTTTATACTCATTGGTGAACATGAGATGTACGAATGGTAATTTACTTGATTCCCGATATTGCTGAATGTGATACAATCAAGTCTTCCATCGTTGAGAGCCATATGAGTAGATTGAGAAGGATTGATAATGTTGCAATGTCTATCTTTGACTTTCCATCTAGAAATGTATTAACACTCTATTAATAAATATATCACATAATTAATATTGAATGATACTTCGAGTATTCCTTAGTCAAGATTATTAAGCGTTTTTTACCAAATTAATGCCAGTGTAACTTGTAAAGTACTTGCCTTTGAGAGCTGACCAATTAGTTGCGTATATCACAGTTTCTCCGATAGCGTATTTGAGAAAATTTGAATTGGCTATCGTCACTGGCTTTTGGGGTTTCTGGACAGATTTAGTCGTGGGGTTTTCTGAGTTTAAGATAAATTGATCCGAGTTGTCGAATTTCTTCAGGAAACTATCATTCCACATTGGGATCATTGATTCATCTGCCCAAAACTGGAAATTAAAAATGTTGAGCTATGGCCGATAAGTTTTCTCATGTTATTTGAATACTAGATAAACAAAAATAAGCCGTTTAGATATAGAGTGTAGCCTTTTTTGTTGTTTTTATGTGAGAGACGGTGAGAGGCTATCAATAGTTTAGAAAGGATAAGGAGTATGATTAAGCATAGATGAAATGCCCAAACTCTTACCATGTCTATAACACCTATTGAAATAGTATTGCCTTTTATCTCATGGTAAGACAACAAAAGCAGGAAACGTACTTTGAGGGCTGGAATGAGAACATGACGAATGACATGTAACTTCAGTTCCGAATAAACCTGATGATCAAGGATGAACTCAGCTCTCTCGTTCTCGTCCTTCATGACCAAATTGACAAGGGGACTCTTGAAGGAATTATCAGATCGACTGAAATCTAGGTCATCCTCTTCGAGACTGTTCTGTCTAGATTGTGTGCCATCATTTTCACTCTCGTCAAGGGATGGGTTGGACGAGAATTCTTGTGTTTGTCCCTCTAGGCTGTTGAATATTAGGTCAAGGTAGTCGTTCTTCTGACAATCTCTGAATTTGTCGATTTTAAAGACAAAGCCACGAAGTACTTCGATCCACTCAACTTTATAGGTTGATTCCGATATTGTCGGTGGAATTGTGTACTATTGTAGAAAAGGTTTATGATTATCATGTGGCAAAACACACAGCAATGAAAATTAGTCATTTTCGTTGAAATTATAGTCAGTCAAGGATTTCATTTGTCTCTTATAGATGAATTTCATTAGTGAAAGACCATGGTAATTTATGAGACATTCACTTAGCTAAATTGACATGCAACTGTCAAAATTATTTTATATCTCAACTTTCAAGAATAAAGCTAACTTGAATATTCTTAGAAATGAGGCTGAGATCTAATGAGTCAATCATTAAATTTCGTCATGTTACGAGTGCATGTCAATCATCCATAAGAAATGCTCTTCTAAATAAATTGTAATTGCCTTTGGCTAAACAATCAAATCAACCAATAGAATTGCATTATTTTAATTTCACTCTTATTGGTCAATTATTTTAAACTTTGACGAGACTGTTTATGATTTGAAGAATCATATCATCTTGATTAGTTAGCAATGTTTATCCAATAAATCAATAAAAACGAATTAAAACAAATGATTGTTGGCTGATAAGATTTTAAGAGACCAAAAATAAATATTTTCAATTGTATTCTTCAAAAAAACCTACTTTATGTGGAACATCTGTGGGGGTAGTGAAATTATTGATTGTGTAATCATTGCTAATGTCATTGAGAATGGCAATGTCAATCTCTGGTAGGAGGTTTATCTCGACTTCATCAATGCAAGGCAAATCTGAGGTAAAGGAAGATTCGCTCTTGATGAATGATGAAAAGGTCTCCCTCATGAAGCCAATTGAGTCCTCTTTCTCACGGCATTGGTAGATTGTGTACTTTTTGTATTCTATGCCAATTAGTTGGACGTAATTTCGCAAGTGTTTGATCAAGACGTTTGTTATGTTGTAATTTGGATATTTTTGAATCCCGACTGTGTTTAGGAAGTAATAAAGTTATTACCAAGGAAAAACTTTTTATTTTTTAGCCTTTATCATCTTTAATTACTTGAGTTCATCAATGGGTGTTTAAGATGTGCATTAAAATATACTCTTCTATTAAGTTTTAATCTTAAAAACTGATTCAAATGTTTGTAAGATAAAAAAGTTACACGTTAAAAAGAAAGAAATAAGAAATCTCTAATTTCTATATAACAAAAGTACCATTCTCTTGATTCTTTTCTCATTGTTTAATATTTCCACATGAGATTATTTTTACTATTGTTAAAAAATGCTACTGAGTGACACAAGATGAAAACGTATAAGTTGAATCTCACAAAAGGTGTAACTATTAAGATAAATAATTCAATGAGCTGTCATTGTATCAAAATGAATCGGGTGAATTTGATAAAATGCGAAGTAATGAAAATTGTTCTTATCTCACGAAATTCGATATGTTTTGGATAACTACCTAATGTAAAAAAACTATTATTATCAAGTGGAAATTTCTTTGAGTACTTATTGAATGAAATTTATTCGAATTATACAGGAATCTGGACAGTTTGATCGAAATTTTTTAAGCCGCTTAAAGTGACATTATTTTTCCATCATTATAAACCGAGATGGAGTATCGAGAAGTTTGCAAAATACAGTGTATTGCTTAGAATTAAACTCACACTCTTCCGAAGCAGCGTTATCGATGGTTGACATTTTCTCAAATTCCTCCTCCCAAATCTCGGAAATCTCTTGAGCACAATCCTTCTCAACGACTGATCTCGATGAGAAGATACTTTTACGCCGGGAGTCGGCGTTATTGGAGGATAATTTGGTTCGTATTATTGTCTCCCTACGATCAATCAATAACCGATGTATGCAGGAAAGGATCAAGCCACGATTTTTGAGTACAAAGTCCTCTTCTTTACTTTTGAAGAAGGCCTACATGGAAATTCATTAAGCACCAGAAAACCCAAAATAGTATTAAATTCTGATTATAAGTGTGTTGAATTAAGATCAGTATCACAAGATGAAAATGGTTCTCGTAAAGAGGGTACAATCTCACACACAATGAGTTTAATAGTATTCTTTAATTTTATTGGTTGATGCCAATCAGATTGTAGAGAACTATTGTACCAGAAAAATAAGGCCTAAAAAGGAAAGAATAACTAACTTGAAAAATATTATCAACATAACTGAGAATATCCTTATTCTGATCGAAACTAGTGGCCCGAGATACGAGTGGAGCAGCCTTGGACAACCGTTCACTTTGATGCTTATCGATAAAGTAATCATTGTTAAAGTGCTTCAAGCGTATAATCGCCTTGAAGATGGACCTCCAACCGGTGCCAATGCTATCGGGAAAGTTATCCACTAGCGATGACATTGAGCAAACTATTAGAGCTGTCAGTTCAGAGTCAATATTATCACTCTCTATAATGAGTGGGAAGTAGTTGAAGATGGCTTCATTAAAGTTGAAGTTGAATAGTGGACCAATGTTTGAGATTAAGATGCTGATTGATTCATTGAGGGTGTTGATGGCGGAATGGCGTATCTCGTGGTCATTGTAAGAGAGGGAGATCTTTTCAATTTCACCATCTTTGGTTCGATAGATGGAGTTCACTGCGACATCTTTCAGGTGGTCGGCGATCATGGACCAGACTTGGAGGCGAAATGAGCGTGAGAGGTAATTGTTGGAGCAGATCCGGACCAAGAGTTGGCATAAGCTTGAAAGTTATTTAGCGTTATTAAGGACAAGGCTGTTTTATGGGAAATTATCTCCATGACACCAAGAAAATAAAAGTACAGCTTTTACTGGAACTAGAGAAACTCTAAAATGTACACAAATAAATAATTACCGATTAAAGAGGACAGGTAACTTTTTTGGCATACTCATGGAATTGCACGTCACCAGAATAAACTTGTACATGGACTTTTTAAAGTATCTCTTCATGACCTCTCCTCGCTTCTTGCCTCTAATGTCGTGCATTCGGCTATGCACTTGGAATTCTCTCATCTCACAATCGTACATAGAGCGCACTATCAACTCCTCACAGCTGGTGTCAATGAGGATTTTGATAAAGTTGAAAATGCCTCTCTTATCCACATGATAGGGGTCGATCATTTTCTCAAAGAATTCATCAATGACCTTGGTGAAGTGGATCACAATTGACTTGGTATCGTTGATGGAGAGGAGTTGAGAGAATTTGAGTTCGTAATTACTCGAATCATTGGTTGGATAGAGGTCCTTGCTAAGGTTTGAGATTATTGCATCGAATGAGTCTTCCTTGTATGTTTCGTTGTAATTAGATATTTTTCTAAAGTTATAAAAACGAATCTTGTTAATAGGCTTGCTCAAGGTTTGTCACTTTTCATCATGAATTATCATGCTATAATAGCATTTTTTCTCATTCTCATGCCAACATCCGCTGATTTTGAAAGAAGCTTCTGGAAGATCCAGAATCACATCCAAAAGAAACCTTACGAAAGAAATATTGTATTCTTTAACCAAACAACGATTATGATATAAATTTAGATTAAAATAAAATTTTACATTGGCATTTCAAGTTTGGATACCAAGTTGAAAATTAAAAATGGACTTGTTTATCAGTAAAACCCTAGAAAAAGTATTCGAGATTTGTTAAGGCCTCTCGGTTGGAGATTTAGAGATGAACTTTTTGATATTTTACTGCTTACAATAAGACTCGGGACTGTCGAAAAGTATATCAATATAATAAATTTAAACAACTTCATCTCACCACTGGGTTTCTGTGTCAGCTTTCAGGTGTTAAAGAGTTGCTGTGTAAATAAATCCCTGAATAAGACTTTTAATTTGTTATCCCAAACTAGTTGACAATTATGCCCAAAACTTTCAAAACTCTCAAATATCGAAATTAACTGACATACAGAACTTTATTATCTTGAATCTGATTAAATAAGTGCCTATATTTTATAAAACTGGGATAAAAACTAATTTTTTCATCAAAAAGATATTTTTTACATGTTGCGAATTCGGATGGTTTATTAGTTTGGTCTTCTTTTTAGTTTATTTTTTCAATATCAAAAATAAAGCAATGGCTAATTAAGCCAAAATACTTCAAATTAGTTATAATCTAATGAAAGATATTCGTGACTCACAAAGTATTCCTGTAGGCTTCAATGTTGGAATCTGAAGGGGAATTGGATGAAAAGTGGTAATACTCCAACCAGGAAACGTAGCAGCAAACTTTGAAGATCTCTGATAACGTCTCCTCAGTGGGAATATGTGGAAGATCTAGAGACATTTTGAAGAGAGTATGTAGACCCAAGGCTTGACTTGGGTAGAACCTTGTCTCAATTCTATCACGCTTGGCCGACGTAAAGATCAGAGTTGTTACAAGTGTTTTTATCTAAAATTTATATGCACTTTTTATTATTCACATTTTATAATACCTTGACAACAAGTATTATTTAACCCAAATTTAAATGTTCATGTCAATTATCTATAGTTTAATAAATTTTTGAGGTAGAGAGCATATTATGATCAAAACGCTATTATTAAATTACTGGTTAAAAATAGCAAAAGTTAGCTAAAATATCTTCAGCGATCTTAACTAATTGATTTGAGAAACGGAAAAATAGTTTTAATAGTTTGTATACTCTACTCACGAGTAGTAGTATTAATTAATAATATTTTGTCCGTTTTGTATGTTAATTTTTTCGACTTCTAAACACTTGAATGACATTACTTGAAGGATCAAAAAAGCATTCTAAATCTATTATTTTCTACTTTAGAGCAGTAAACAAAGAATTGAAAAAACTTACAATGGTGCCAGTCTGGTTTTTCATACCTATCATATTAGAAAGCATGGCAAGTTCTCTTAGGTTAATGAGAATTTTGCACAAAGGTTGATCCAGTTTGACATCACTGACTTCCTCCTCAGACTGCTCGACGCCAATTTCATCTTCGTCC
The DNA here is from genome assembly GCA_000715275.1 of Gyrodactylus salaris. Taxonomy (NCBI): domain Eukaryota; kingdom Metazoa; phylum Platyhelminthes; class Monogenea; order Gyrodactylidea; family Gyrodactylidae; genus Gyrodactylus; species Gyrodactylus salaris. Next base: position 36,436 of record JJOG01006412.1, read on the forward strand.
TTTGAGTTTTCATTGCGGATTATTTTCATGAACATCTTGTGATCGGAGAAGATGTTCAAACGAAACTCTTTACGAATTATGGTGTTGACGATGATTTCGAATTGACTCAGTATTTCGTCAATGTTCTTACTCAAGAATAGCCGGACGTAGTCTTTGTCCTGTGGTTCATCTGAAAGCGTTGTGTTGATTTGGGAATGGTTATCTTCGTATAGTGATGCAACAGACTGGGAATAAAATACGTCTTCACTCAAGGTCAGGGTTAAGAATAGTGAATTACTATTTCATTGTAAGGAACCAAAAACGTAGAATGAAAAATCTCTGACCAATCACAAAGGAGGATGAGTCATAAAAAAAATTTCATTCGTGTGATTAAAAAATAGGCTGATAAGAGCAATTACTTCAACTCCACTTGAGACTCTCAAGTTGAGAGTAGAATAAATGAAATAGCTTACTCGAAAGAAGAAATTATTGCGCAAATATTCAAAGAAGAAGCAATCTAGGCAGGGATTAGATACTGAAATGTAGTTGTGTCTATGAACATCAATAAAGGCTCTACCAACGATGGACAATGGCCCGATGGAATTGAGGTTTCTTTCCAGAACATAACTCTTGAGAATGGCCTGTTAAGATAATAGAACAGTTATTCTTGGTTTGAGGTAAAATTTCCAAGAGAAACTCACAAATTTCTTCTCCAAAAACTCTTCCGAGATGAAAAAGTCGCTTTGAGTGTAAAACACCTGGAAATTGATAATGACTAACGGCATTGTGAGTAGGAAGCAGAAATTCTCGTTAACCATTTGCGGAACCCTAAGCGATTCTCCAGCTTTCAGAATCAAATTTTCAATCTCTAAAACGCTAACTGCGTCATAACAGTTCCTGAGTAGGTTTGGAAGGTGTCCAAAGAAGCTGACGAGGAAATCTTTAGTGTCGGACTCTTGTTGCATAAATTTTTCGGATGTTGAAAATGACTCGAGGGTTTTGATCTGAGAGACACTCGGAGTGGAATGATTACTCCCGATTGGTTGGGCCTTGATGAGAGTCTTTGAGGTGACTTTTTCAGCCTCGTTGTTGGAGATATAAAAAGTCTTTGCGCATTGTACGAAAGAGCAAATGGTTTCCGTTGACAATACAATGTAAGAAAGCTTTTCAATTTCATTGCACAACTGAAGAGTCCGAAAGAAGCTAAAAGGTGATTTTAAATAGATTTTTTTTTCTAATCATGCACTTTTTCATACCTGGTGATGAAACAGGTATGTGGGTCACTTTCAGTCGACTCCTTGATGATATAACGGGACTTGTGTTCTTGCACATCGTAATTTACTCCGATTAATTTGAGAAAGTTTTTTTTATTGCGAATTACCTGAAAATGAGGATTTATTTTTTTTTACTCGGGAAAAATGAGCACATTTTTGAATCAGTTTCAGGTTTTTGAGAGATTTAACCCTCTGAGACCCACAGAAACATTATTGTTACATCTCACTAGAAGGCTCATAACTCCGACAAGAGAAGTGATAGGAATATTCGAACTACCAGTAACTATTAGTTACTAACTAATTTTTAAGCTTTCGTATGATATTAATTTTGCACCTCATTACTATTATGTTTCGAAATTACAGCTGTTTGAAATTCACGCGTGAATTTTATTAAATCTAGAAACTGCTATAACTTTTCTATTTCACATTCGAAATTGTTCAATTTTTTTTCCTTTTGCTCATGTAGTTAAAAATATTTGATCTGGTTGATCTCAGATTTCGGAAGAATTTGAGGTTTAAGATTTTTTCATTACTTTTCAAAGTTTTCAAAGAGAATTATTTGAAAAATGTTAAAGACAAAAATGTCTTTTGAATTTGCCTCACTAATTATTATAAACTAAACAGATGAGAGAATTACCTTGTTAATTTCACGAATGCAAATGATAATCTGTTCATGATTAGCCTGATTCAGGTGGCAATAAATAGAGGTGAGGATGGATTGAAACCTCCTAATCGGCCCAAAGATCAATATGAGTGTTATGAATAGACGAAATCCACTACGAAAGATTCCATTGAGATTTGACAACTTTGAGGTGTGATAACAATCGATCAAGTCCAATATTATGGGTATCAATTGCATTTCAATATAATCCAAAATATTCCTCTCAGTGAACAGGCAGTGAGGACTACTCGTGAGTATTATACGAATGCAGTTTGTGTGAAAGATGACCGAGCGATGATTGGCACGCCGGGATCCTTTGAGATCGAATGTGATCTTTCTTACAAAATGAGAGACAAGTTTGAGAAAAGTACTAATCATTTTTTCATTGTGTTCCTCATAGTTACAAGCGTAGATATTGATTATTGATATGGTGTGATTTGTTCTGAAATAGTTGAAATGTAACTGGAACATTTTGTATATGGATTCTTTGATTTCTTGACAAAACTTAGATGAATTTAGCACTGGAAAGAGGCCCAGCAATGACTCATAGATGTCTATTAGTATTAAACTTGATATTTGCACAATTTTCAATCTATTAATTGTTAATAATATATCCACAGTTTTCCTAATTAACAGTTGTGGTTTGTGTGGCTTGGAGAGGATTGTGAGGAAGAGATCCATTGGAAGCCATTCTTTACATGTTGTTGGAGCGTGAATCATTTCAAAGTACTGGAGAGTTAAAAATTCCTAAATGATAAATAAAATAGGTTAAGAATTTCCATCTTAAATAACGAAATAGTCGAAATTAATATTTATCAAATATGTTTAGGTAAAAATGTAACCGGTGTCAAAGTTATATTGACATTAAAGATTGTTAAAGTACATTTAAGGAAAATTCTTATGTTATTGATTGATAGTTATTCTCAGAGATAAAATATATAAATATAATCAAACGAATTGGAGAATTTAAGCAAAAACAACAAACAATGATGGATGATTAATTTTTGATTTTAACTAACTTCGAAGCAGGGAAGAATTCCGATGATAAGGTTATCAGATTCATTTGAAAATATTCCTTGAAAAGGAGTCATCATTATTTCAATGTTTTCTTCAACTTTCTCCAAGCATCTAATAGCATCTTGACAAGCTATAACACTATCAGATGCTTTATTTTCATCTAGGTATTTAATTATGTTTTTGAACAATGTAAAAGCTGATAGGTAATCCTCTTCAGTGTCACGAACAGAGCCATCTTTGGACATTCGCCCTATCGACTTTTTCAATTTGATTTATTTCAATGGTAAATGTTTATTTGAACAATTTTTTTTGTCAACAAGAATCTAAACTTTTAATGAATAAACCTCTCAAATTACATCACAAAAATGGACCTCGAGAGTAGAACGAAGATTAAAAACCAAATCGAGTATTACTTCTCGGATATGAATCTTAGAGGAGATAAATTTATGATTACAACAATGAACAAGCACCAAGATAAAGCTTTCCCTGTCGATTTACTCATCAAGTTCAATAAACTCAAACTTTTGACCGAAGATCAAGTTAAGATTCTTGAAGCCGTCGGTGATTCTGACTCCTTAACTCTAACCGAGGATAAAAAGTATATTTTCCGCAAAAATCCATACATTCCAGTTGGTAAAATTCCGCTCAAGAACCCAGGAGTAAAGTCAAACAAAAAACCTGCTCCTGTAACCACTCTTCAGGCGCCTAAAAATGAAAGAACTCTTCTCGTTACACATTCTGATTGTGATCCTATTGAGAATCTCCTAGAAAATTATAAATACGTTGAAGTTAATCCTGACAAGCTCAGTAATCACATGCAAAAGTATACTTTCAAGCATCCAGAGATATCCAAACAAAAGTGCTTCATCGTCACCTGTGAGTCTGTCAAAGCTGCCACTAAACTGTCCAACGTTCTCAAGAATAAGAACAAAGATATTGTTGCAAAAGTGATGGGTGAGCCTTTCTTGAAGAAAGAGAATCGTTTCACCATGACTCTCGAGGAGCCAATGATGCTGATTAGACAACCTAAGCTTCCTCCTGGCGAGGAGTCAGTAGGATTTTCAAAGAACTGGTACGAATCTCTATACTCAATTCGTCTTCTTAAAGACGAACTCTTGACTGCTTAGTGATTCAATACAGATTTATCTATAATTATTCTTTTTTTCATTTAAAACAAGTTTCTTTTGTTACAATGATTGAATAGCTTTATTTTTTATTATGTGTATAATAAAAGAAGGAAATGATTTTAATAAAAAAAATATGTTATACATTGGGTCTTGATGCTACAAAATCTTTCTCTGTTTTCATCAAAATGGCTTCAAAATTATTGAATCAATAATCTTCATCCACATCTTCCATATCCTCAATGTCATCTTCATCCTCGTGGATTTGATCCACATTCCCATGGCCAATGTCGTGAGGGGTAGCTGTCAGTCTAACTTGGTATCCAGGACGCTTGTTCGGTGAACTTTGCTTAATCAGCTGTTGGCGGTCTATACTTTCGCGAGATATATCAGCGCCACTATTCAGGTCCTCCTCCAGGCTCTCATTCAACTTCATGTCTCCATCTTCAGTATCCATCATGAGATTCTCCTGGTCCATGCTAGAGTTGAGCATTCCCGATTGACTGTTGGAGAGAATGGAAGTGACATTAGGTGGATGCCGAGAGATCCTACCGACAGGAGTAATGGATTGATTGGATTTCCCTTGAAAGGCACGCGAGGCAGCAGACCGAGCATAGTGCTGAGTATCGCCAGGTATATAGTCACTATTGCCATCACCAGAGGAGAGACCTCTGTGCTGAAAGTGTATCTGCTTAACAGCATCGCCAGCACCTGTCGCTCCAGTCTCATTCTCACCAATCTCGTTTGGTACAGTAGCAGCAGCCATTCTAGCCTCAACGAAGAGTCTACGCTGTTGATGGAGAGCTTCAAAGTTGGGCACAATCGCCTGTCGTCTAGCGTTGATGGCCTCCACGTAGAACCGCATAGATGGCGGAACGAGTTCGAGGCATTGATTAAACTCTTCTTGTTGACATTGGGGAGTACCGAGGCGAAGAGTCAATCCCATTCTCTTCAAAATGTCAATATCGTCCCGAATTTCAAAGGGTTGATCAAAAGTGAACGTGTATTGAAGTCTAAAAATAAATAATTAGAATTTTTAAAAGATTAATAAAATTAATTAATCAACTCACTTATCCTCAGATATGTTGGCATCAACCAATGTCCTCTTGTTAGTTGAAACGATGAGAAAAGGCAGTGGTATCCTATCGTTATTCAAATATTCGTCTATCTTTTTACTCCCAGACTTGACTTTCTTATCCCTAAGGGCATTGGGGTGACCCTTGTTGGTTTTTTTATACTTTTCATTGAGCTTGTTCCTCACAATAAGATTCTTGAAGGCAATCAGCTGCAAAATGAGATCTTGAATGTCGTTTGTCTTATTCCTAAGGGCAATCTGCCTTTTTTCACGTTCCTCTTCCAACCTTCTACACTCTTCGATCATGTTAACCGGAAGACCGACCCAATGAATTTCCTTCTTCTCCTTTTGTAGAACATTCAAAGCCATGAGTACATTGAGAGCATCGTAGACCCTTCTTCTAATGTTCTTTTGAATGTAATGCAATTGCTCCGAAGGTATCATTGGATGTTCAGCAGCATATTCATGGACCAATTCATCGGCAACCTCGCTGTAGGAAGTGACACCTTTCTCCTTGACCTTGTTGCAAACACACCTGGCATATCTTCTGAGACCGTTAGTCTTGAGTGGTGTGTTCATATTTAACTCCAGATCATTGTAATCGTCTTTCCCTTGTGGACTGAGTGGAGGATTACCACCTAATTCTATCAGCTGTCCACCACTATGCATGTGCTGATGACCGCCAAGATCGAGCATACTTGCGTCGGAGCTATCGTCCATTCTGTTGTTGTAAGGGCTATAGCCATAGTGAGGAGTATTTTGGTTAGACTTGAGCGTGAGTACTCTAGAAGGAGAAGGAGAGACTATTCTTTGTCCGAGATTAGTGGTCCCTGAGATCCTAAGACCACGGTTGAGTAAGTGCATAGGTATGACAGCGGCTCTGATCGGCTTTCCGCCATTTCCTTGACCAGGTACGGTGACAATTTTGATGGCCTTTGGAGGTTGGCCTGGGATGCCGCCAGTTCTCTGTAGCATGATGACCTTTGGTCTTTTCATAGGGCTTTGACCGATTTGGAGTTGCTTATTTTCACTCTGCTCGAGAGTGACCTCTTCGTGAGCGGCTGGGATGTCAAAGATTTCATTTGATCCAGAAGAGGGAATTTGTTCTGTATGATAACTCATAAATTAGCTGAAAATAATGAGAAAATCAGTTAGACAGGTGACAATGATGAAAGAGTAATGGAGGAAAGTCGATAGATGAGGCATGGAGTGGTGCATTTTATTAATTGTGCATTCAAAAAGACACTACAGAGGTCCTTTAGAACATTTAATAACATATTTATGAAAAAATTTAGAATTTGGCTCACTTTTGGTAGCGGATATTTCGAAACTTGGAACAGTGATTGCGTATGTGCCAACACAAGGAACAAATTTAAACAACCATCATAAATCAGTAACTTGAAATTGTTATTCCTCCTAAAGGTTTGTTGATATTTTAAAGTTTCAAAAGAATGGTTATTTACACTATTTATGAAATAAATTTAACAAAATTCGTTTAAAACGTTTTTTATTTAACTCTTCTAAAAATATCTATGCCTGTTCAAAATTTATTACACTAAAAAGAGATTTAAAATCGATCTAGTCTCAATCGCATAACGTTTGAATTGCGTCATTTTTAAATGATGCTTTGTAATTTTGCCATTATTAAATTTTTTCTCGTAAGAACTACTCGGTAGGGTAAGTGGAGTTAAAAATAATTTTTCAAGTAGGAATTTCAACTGCTACTAAGTAGTAGATCAGTACAGATTATTTTTGTCAATTTAAAATAATTTATTTAAGTAAAAAATCACTAGTTCAATTTTTTGAATCTTCCATGTTGAAATCAATCTCGAGAACTTTGATTTGGTACTTTTCCAATATAATCTTTTGCCAGTCTCTAATCTTTTTGTTCAAATATTCAATTTCGATTGAATGACTCTCAGGAAATCTAATTCTAACCCCGAAAGTCACCTTCTTGTTATCATCTGTCGAGTTCTTCATCACTTCCACCTCGATAACTTTGTACTCGAACAACATGAGACTAAACTATTTATGGCGTTTTTAATTCAAATTAAAACTTACTGAATGCGTTAAAGTGACAATATATTCATCAATCTTCTTGTCGTCAAAGTCTTTAGACATTATACACGATATCGGGTAGGTTAGATCATCAAATTTCTCCAAGTCAATTTTTTCGTGTTGAATCTCGACTTCCTTTACTGGCAACGCGTATGGCAGCCTCTTTTTCCATTCATCAAAAGCTTTCTTATTTTCCATCATAATGCCCATTATTTCATGCGTAAGTTTGCAATCTCTACCCATAAGCTTTACCACCATTTTGATCATGTCCCCTTCAAGAACTTCGGGTTCCACATCATAAACGTAGCATTCAACTTTATCGTTTTTAAAGCCGTCAATTATGTAAAAAATCTATGAAAATCATTACTTTACAAATAGAATTACAAAGTGCTTTAAACTCTTGATAATATTTACATCATCTTGTGCCATTGCTGGCATCATTTTCTCATCTAGTAATTTGAGGTTCTTAAGTATGTTGTATTCTTCGCTGTGCTTTTTCAGCTGTTCTGTCGTTAACTTGACCCCATTACAATCAAAAACCTCGACAGTCATTGTATTTTCAAATGCATCAGCTAAAGAAATTAAACAGGGTTTCGATCTTACTCATCATTTCAGCATCGTAATCGACGTCAGAATCAGTATCTGTGTCGGTAGAATACGAGATTTCGTCAGCTTTAACTTCGTTGATGAATTCAGCTTGATCTTTTGGCTTCTTCTCCGGTTCAGACATTATGAATTTATAGATATCAAAGTTGTTTCTAGCTAGTATTAAGGAGATGATAAATGCGAAAATTCTCACCTCTTTTCAAGTGCATAAATAATTTATCGATTAACGTTTCGTTAGGATTTTACCTGGATAATATCAATTTTCTGTCAATTACTTTATGTTACTTGTAAGAAGTTTTAAAAGTAAATTAAACCTTTTGATTATTTTGGCTGAAAATCTCAAGTTTTTTGTGAATAGAAAAGGAAATCGTTGTCGACAATGAGGGGAAGAATAATGTTGCAGATTTCTCTGACTTTTAATTTTTTTTAAATCTGATATGTTCTTGTTCAATCTTTGAAGGTGAGGGCAGTGAGTTGTAGCCAGCCTTTTGTCTGGTGTTGTGGTTGTGAAAGGGACCATCTGAATTGTTGAGTTAGAGACTAATAACGAAGCTTATTCTGCGACACAATAGCGGGAATGTGATTGCTTTTGAAGTTGTCCGTAACAATAATATAGGAATCGTGTGCTACTTGTAAGTAGTTTTAAAAGTAAATTAAACCTTTTAATTATTTTGGCTGATAATCTCAAGTTGTACTCTAACATATAGAGGCTAGAAAGCTTTTTGCTAGAGTGATTAAATATTTCACAAAAAACGAGCATTAGAACAGATTTCAATACGCGATCAATAATTTTGTTATGAAAATATCCAAAAAGAAACGTGCAAGACGAGGACAAAAATGTTTAAAACCAACACAAGACTGATCATTGCAATTATGAAATTACTTTCGGCTTTAGTGATCAACTTTATAGCTGTCTCATCCTTGGATTGCCTTGTTCGCTTCGATGGAAAAGGGCTCAAGAAAGAAAGCGGTTGCAATTATTGCCTAAGGATAGCCTCAGATGATGAACCCTTCAAGTTTATTTGCGCCAAAAAGGCCGCTAAGACGATGGAAGAGATGCTGGCCACCGTAATCACATTTATCGAGCAAGAAGGTCGATCGTTGACCAACGCTGACGAAGCTCAGGTAACAGAAATGCTCAACGGAATATCTGACGCCGGATGTGAAGTGGCCTGTGGCGATAAAGATTACTGTGAGATGAATAGAACGAAGGATTTGGTCGCTCATTGCTGTAAAACGGACAACTGCTACAAGAACGACCCAGTAGATGTTTGTGGACCGAGAGATATATTGACGCAGTTAAGAAATGAGCATCTTATAAAACTTCAGGAGGATGAGGAAAATATTTATTAGAAGTCTTTAAAGGTTTAATTTAGTGAGTGGTTTATAAAAACTTGTGAATATATATTTTTTTGCTCTTTTTTATCTTTTAAAGCTTCAAAAAAATAATACATGTAGGAGAGGTAGTGTACTTTAAATAAGAAATTAATTAATTACAAAAGTATGTACTCAAATGAAAATTGTGAGTGAATATTTATTTTCTAACACCGGAATAAATAAATTGATTGAAAGTATAACCTCGAAATTGTCCGAACTGCGGATTCGTTCAATGATAAAAAAACCGAAGAGAGCTTAAAAATCATAATTTTATGTTTTTAATATAAAATTTGTATTATAAATTTACTATACTATGCTATATAAATGATTCAGTACTACTGAATCAGTAGTATTTAATATGATTAAAATCTCAAACTCATATAATCTAAATTTGATTATAATCACAAATGCATAATATCATAATTTGATTTAAAATTTGAATATTGTGTTCAAATAAAATTAATTGAACATTTTTAAAATTTAAAATGTTGTTTGAATCATTAGAAGGTTTGAATGAAAAATCTTGAAAATGTAGTACTCTTATTTGTGTTTACACTATATTACAATTCTCTAAAATGTGATCTCGTATTCGATGATACTGCAGCAATAAATAATAACCTTGATGTGACTTCCAATAGATCTTTGTTAGAAATTTTCAAAAATGACTTTTGGGGTACACCAATTCATAAGGTAAAATCTCCCATCTTATCATTTTAGGAAGAAAGCCATGGCTCTTATCGTCCATTTACTGTTTTAACTTTCAAGATTAATCACTTGATCCACGGCCTTGAACCATTCGGTTATCATCTTATAAACATTATTCTTCATTTAGTTGTCACTTCGCTCTATCAGAGGTTTTTTTTTCTTTTAATTCATTCAGATTTGCAAAGCTCTTCATTTCCCAAGATTCCTGTTTAATTTCGTCTATTATATTCGGCTGTCATCCTGTTCATGTTGAAGCTGTTACAGGTGTCGTTGGTCGAGCTGAACTCTTATCCGCCATTGTTTTTTTAATAACATTTCTCTGCTATAAAATAGACATTACTAATGATATTAGCTACTCAAGTATGTTGTATGAGATAATATCTAGATAACCCTCGCAAAATACTTGGTTTATCTCTACTAATATTCACTGGGACCCTATGCAAAGAACAATGCATAACAATTATCGGTATTCTCATCCTCTATGAAGCTGTTCTTTCATACAAGACCAAAGAGAACGTTTACAAGAACATTTTCCGATTCTTGGGAATATTCAAAAAGAGATGCATCTTCTTACTATTTCTTTTGACGTCAATTATTTACTTTCGAATTAGCATTATGGGAATGAAATTACCCGCTTTCTCCAAGTTAGCTACCTTTAATTAATGTCTCCCCTTGTAGATTCTCTAACCCAACAGCATTTAGTGAGAGTGGACTGACAAGATTTCTAACATTTGGCTATTTATGGTCGTTAAATGCCTATTACACATTAATTCCGACTGGATATTGTTGTGATTGGAGTATGGGTTCAATAGCCTTGATTGAATCCATATTCGATGTTCGCAACCTCTCCACCCTGGCCTTCTTCGCAATGTTGGTCTATCTGACTAAGCAATTCTTTTTGCTATCCAACAGACTTCTAGCTAATCCATTGGCTCTCTCATTGATTATTTACGTCATATCCTTTATTCCTTCTAGCAATCTTTTTTTTCCTGTTGGTTTCGTTCTCGCTGAACGAGTTCTTTATATTCCAAGCATCGGTTATTGCTTATTCTTAGGATTTTTATTGGACCAAAGTGACTGTCATTTTCGCTACATGTAAGTTGAACATTTTATTTTGCATAATTTTATTCCAAAAATTTTATTTAAAAAAATTAACTTTAAGGAATTACCATAAGATAATAATATTACATTTAGAAACCTAATGCTGAAATTGCTTGTATACGCCTTGATCAGTATCTATTCAATCTACACATATTTACGGGTCAACGATTGGACTAACGAATACACTCTCTACAAGTCTGGAATTGAAGTGAACCCAAACAATGCAAAGCTCTGGAATAACCTCGCCCATGTGTTGGAAGCCAGAGGACCAAAGTATTATTCGGAAGCTCTTTCGTACTGCTCCAAAGCTGCTGAGTGAGTAATTCTTTCCTCGACTTGTTAAAAGAACTAATGCAGTGACTTTTTGATAATTTAACTTTTAAAAACTCTGCAGAATTCAACCGGACGACGTTGGAGCTCACATAAACGTGGCCCGAATCTATACTGCCTTGGAGAAGTTTGACATGTCGCGAAATTCTTACAAAATAGCCATAGATCTCATGCCAAAGCCAAAGAAGAACGAGGTCTACTTTGCTAGAGTAGAGCCGAAGCAATTGCAAGCCTTTGTGGAATACGCAGGCCTCTTGATTGAGCACTCTAACGAGGCTGAGGATCACTCTGAGGCAGAACGACTTCTCAAGCGGGTACTTTCATATCGCGCTGGAAACTTTGCTGCACACAAGAAACTAGGACTTTTATATCACAAGTATAAGAGGTAACTAGTCTTCTATTTTAAAGCATTCACTAGCTCACAATTTATTCCTAGATTTCCTGAAGCATTATTTGAATTCCAATCGGCCGCCGGTCTCAACGATATGGACTCTGATGCCTTTTATAATGTGAGTTGTGGCCTTGTCTCATGAACAATTTAGATTGGTGTCATTCACACAGAAGAGAAGCGACTAGAAGATTCAATTTCCTTCTTCCGTAAAGCACTCAGTCTAAACCCAACCCATAAAGTGAGTCAATTAACTAATTTAATTGTAAATATATTTTTATTAATTAAATTGATATAGCTACTTTTAAGTAACAATAGTAAACGTTTTATTTTAAATCATTGATTTAGCATGCCATGTTGGCCCTAGCCAGTGTCCTCTCTAAATCAAACGACATTTCCTATTTGAGGGAATCACTAAAGCTGTAAGTTTTTTCTCTTCTAAATTATTTTCTACTAGATATGGCCTATTGGAAGATTCTAATTTCGAAGTGGAACAAATTCTCTTCTCAGAGGCTATGATTGCTACAGATTTAAAGGACTACCAATTAGCTGAAAAGAGTTATGATAGGATACTAACGGTAAGGAAAACCTTAATTTATTGCGAGTCTAAAAGATTAGATGCCTTCTCATTTTTAGTTTGTCGTTATTCACGTTATAGGATTTTTATCTAAAAAATATGTACAGAATAAAGCTCAAGAAAGTTTACATTAAATTCTAATCAAGTATCAGATCTTGAGTTGTGTATTTGGAGGAAAATTAATTTTCAATCTACTAAGGAAAGTTTCTTTTTATTAAAGATTAATCAAAACCACGTCGGCAGTCTATTCAACATGGCTCTTTTGTTGGTGAACGAACTCGGGAGACCATTGGAGGCGGTAGGCTACCTGGAGAGGGTCATTTCATTTCAGCCAAGTCATTTTAAATCCCATCTCCTGCTTGGGGATCTCTACATGACTCACCTAGACCGGATCAAGGATGCTGAAAGAGTGAGTAGACCTCACTAGGCTTAGTTAATCTTTTAGACACGACTATACCCTTTACAGTCCAATTTGGAAGGAGTGAAATTCAAAATGGAAAAAACGAAAGCCATTTAAAAAGTTCCGAAATTCAATAAGGAAGAAGTGAAATCCAATTGAGAAAAAAGTGTAATTCTAAATGGTTTTTATTTTTTTGTGTTATCACTGATAACAGTTATCTTTTGAACTGATTAATTTAATCAATTTTCCCAACACTTGTTTTATTTTTTGGCATCCCGCTTATGTAATGTAATAATATTACAACTTATTATTATCAGAAATGTGGTCTTAATTATATTTTAAAAATGCCTAGCTGTTCAAGACCGCACTAGAACTGCAGCCTCAAAACGTACAAGCTGAGCACAACATATGCATCGTATATGCCAAGTCAAACAACTTTATCAAGTCAATGAATTGTCTCAAGAATCTCTTAGCCTCTAATCCAGACAACCAGCAAATAAGTGACAATCATAAACTCATTATGAAAAGAGTGAACGAATTAAATAAGAAATGATTCATTTAGAATAGGTAACATCATCAATATATCTAATATCATTTAAATTCTGAAATGTATTATCAAAAGAGACCGGTTCAAATGGTTTCTCGATAATCTTCAGCTTTTTACGCCTGCTACCTTGTGAATTGAGTGTCTTGGTGTTGAGAGAGGAATCCGAATCGCCCACTTTTTCCTGCCTCTTGTGGATTTTTGAACAAATAGAACTGCTACTTGGATGACCAAAGAGATAGTAAAGAATCATAAAGGTAATACCAGTCGTGAATGTTGCGATTGTAATACCTAGAATGAATCCCTTTGAAAAGTGTTCAGCCAACAGGTTGCCTTTATTCTTTGGGAACAGCTGAAAGCTTGCAACTTCCTTTCCATTCGATTGCATAGACCAGGTAATCTGAGGCTCATAATACCAGAGAAGGCAAACTGTTAGGTCTTGAATCAAGTGGATTGTATACCAAAATGTGAACCAAATTCGACTATTTCCAGATTTAACGTTTAAAATGTCAAATGAAAAGATTAACGCCAAAACCATGTCGAAAAGTCTCTCGCCAATGCCGTTAGAGTTCTTGTCGCAAAAGTTTGTTCCAATCAAAATCAGCACCAAATATGTAATGAGCCAATTCGATAGACAGGTAATGACTATAAATTGATACGAGAACTGCGTTATGAACAATGTTAAAGGGATGATTCTGCTTGAGATTATCATAACCTTCCAAATGAAGTGGAAAATGTAACCCTTTGCACTGAGAGGTTGTTGAAAGTCTTTGAGTTGCCTGAATGCTGTTTGATAAGAAGTTAGACACCAGGAGATTGAAAATAATGAAAATACACAAGAGACTACCTGGGCGTTGAATTTGAGCATATTATCTATAGATGATTGTGATAATAGAATGTAGAGTTGGAGGAGCAATTGTGGCAAAGACTCTAGAAAAGAGAGAATTAATCGCAGCATTGCAATGTCAACCTCCTCATAGGACATTAACTTGAGGTAGCGGTACTTTTCCTCCAACAGTAAATTGTCTTGACGACTCTTGAAGCCGTAATAAGCTGAATCAATGAGCCTCATAAGGGGAGCAATTTGTAGAAAATGCATAATCAATCTAGCGATCCACAATTTGAATGGAGTTGCAGGTGCAATGTTGGACTTCTTGTCAATTGTGTACCAAAAGGCGGAAAATATTGTAACCACGAGTGAAGGAAAGATCACCAGAAAGAGGGTCAGATAGGAAAAGACGTATTGATTCGCAATAAAGTAGATATATGCGAGATAAATGTCCGAAATCTCATCTGCAATGAAGCTCAGAAGAGAGAATATAAAATAGATGATATTCTTTAGTCTGAAACGGTTCATCTCCACATATTCGGTCATTATTTGCTTATCTTGGGTTTGGGAAAATCTCGAATTTGGATTTGTTGAGCATTCAAATACATCAAGCTCATCGATAATACTTGTAGTTGATTTGAAATTATTATTACGTGTCCATATACTACCGAAAAGGTTCATCAAGAGTTTAATTTGAATTTAAATTATAGAACTTGACAATGAAATACTAAAAGATTGCTTTGAAAATACATTTAATTGTTATATCGGAAATTTAATTTGAAATAATTTGTCTTTAAACTCACTTTCACGTGATATTTATGGCGTCTCTAGACGAATTGCTGTTAGCAATTCGAAAGGGATATGATAAGAAAATTCAAAAGCTTCATAATCAGATCGATATCAACATCAAATTCACTCATGCTATTGATGGAATTTTAGTACGTGGAAATTATCTTATTTTACCTCTTTTTTAGCATGAAGACTTGACACCGATAATCTTTGCAAGTTACTTTGGAAATAAAAACGTCTTGAAGAAACTTTTGGACCTAAATTCAGACCTGACTTGTGTGACATCCGTAGGTTTTCAAATGTTAATATTTCTCTAGCTTGGCTGGAGCAGTCTTCATTTTGCTGCCAAGAATGGTCATTGCGTCTGTGCGTTGATGTTATTGAACAATGGGATAAACATTAATAGTTTAACAAGGGTATTTCAAATTCTTTGATTATGATTTAGAATGGCGAATCATCCTTAATGTTGGCAATGGTCAGTTGTAAGAAAATGACAATCGCTAGTCTTCTCAAATACGGTGCTGACATAAAATTAGTCCCAATGGTAAATTTAAAATATTCTCATTGTTTTTAGTCCATTATCGACAAGTGTGCCATGGGTGGTTACATAGCGGAGGCCCTATACAATGAAATTAAAACTCAAACGAAATCAGATAATTGTGAAAACAAGCACGAGCAAGATTCGCATGTCCATGATACACGAATGAATAAGGTCCAAGTCAGGATTATTTTGGATTTAAAAAAGATGCGAAACATTCCGGTTAAAAGGATACAACTCATAGAATTCTTCTCCAGTAAAAAGTCTATCAAAGATCGTTCCGAAGCTGCTAGACTCCTCATACAAGACTTTTCATCTATACAAATCTCATCACAAGAACTTTCTCTATACTCAGAGTTCATTGAGACAATACTGGAAGAAGACTATTTGGCCCTGACGCTACGCAAGGCCTGCGTGAAGATGTACATATCTCTGAGTCAAAAGGCCTTCTCAGCATCTCTGAGAATCTTTGCCAGAATCCACGACCACTCCACTCTTTCAGAAGTCAGCTTTCTACGCCTTCTCTTTGAAATAATCAATGACAAGTCATTCTCTCTCGAAGAAGTCTCCACGAGTGACGCTTTGGCCTTTATGAAGTCCTTAACTGAGCTATTCACACGTCTAAAGGACTCCTCAAGTCTTCATCAGGCCCTTCGTATCTTCGATTTTGTATCCAAAGTGTTCCTCGCCAACCCACCGATGCACTGTGTATTCTCCCAATCCTTGGACAGTCTCTACCTCCTATTAATAAAAAGTTCTACTTCAATCGCCAAAACGAGGGTGGGCCTCAACTCTGATACATTGCATCGTTTTATCCGTGGAAAGATTAATGATTGGTTCTTTATCGACCAGAAGAACATGGACATCTTTAATAGCAATGTAAATGGACAATTGAGTCAAATCAAGTCAAACATTGTCTACAAGTTTACGGGTTTGGATAACTTTAACAAACTTCTAATTGAATCAAAAACAATTTTATCTCAGTTCATCGGCCTCCAGAATGCTCATGTTCCTGGATTGGATACACATTTGGTTGATTTCTCCATGAGGATTGAGTCCATTCTCGCTGAACTAATCTTTAGAATCAAGAAACCGATTTCAGATCGTATTCCGATTGTTTTGCTGAAGGAAATCATGGAAAATCTCATCTATTCAGGCCTAGTTCTCGGAAAAATCCCATCCTCAAACATTGTCGATCTAACCTCAAGATTCATTCAATTGATCATGCACCTTCATAGCTTCAAAGTTCTCATTAACCCTCAGATACTCTTGCTGATTTTCAAGCAGTCTAATCAGATGAAAAATCCAAAAATCTCCAACAAAATGACACGTACGCTTCTAAGTTCAGACAAGAGTTTATACTATTTCATGGCATTGTTTAAGCTAGAATCAATTCTCCCCATGATGAATCCAGACTTTAAAAGTGCATGCGATGAGTTGATGTATGAATACCAGATCGCTACATCTCTCGTATTTAATGATATCAAACATCTCGGCTATGAAGGTCGTTGCCTAGCCCTCTGCATTTCAAAGTCGGATCAGTTGATATTGGAAAAAAAGATCCTCAAAGAGTGCACATTTAATCATGCCAAATTTCTCCCATACGAAGGACGTGCTCTAGCCATCTGTATCTCAAAGTCACGTGGTGACCCTTTCGAATTCAAAATTGATGAGAAATATTCCCTTCGCGAATTGACGGTCCTGTTACTTTATTGTAGAAATATTCCAAAAAATGTTGCAATTAGCCTACTCCATGAACTTATCCAAAACAAGGTTATCTCCCGACAAAATAATGCAAAAGTTATCTCCATGACTATTGATTCTCTGATTAGAGACCAAGCTGAGAGCATTGACAGGATCTCGATTCGAAAGCTGGAGGCTTGCTGTAAATTCCTGACCAACTTTCCAGACGATTCCCTGAGGAACGAAGCTATCCGGTTGGCGATACTCCTCGACACATTTCGCTACAAGTCCACTATCAGGCAAGAGCCGCGAAACATTCTGGCCTATTACTACTCAATGAATGAAATCTGCCATACAACCTCACTCATGGCACATGTACCCAATGATATGCAAGGAAGTAGGGAGCTACTAAAGTACTCCTCTCTACCAGCTATACCTTCCATAATGTTCCTCACATTGAACCTCTTCACATTCTCACAAAAGATGGACATTTTCAAAATCCTCGACTTTATCATCAACCCCAGGGATTTCATGAGACGAATTCTCTTCCTCATTTGTCCGGTCTCTTGTAAAATATTTAACTACAACACAGATTACGTCATCTTTTGGATAATATTCACCCAAATGAGACTGGAAAACTTTGCAATACCCCTCGGTTCACTGCCCAAGTTCTTCCTTCGGCTAGAGACTGCCCTACGCTCTGTGCTCTTCTTGCAGCAGCAGCCTGGCCCGAATAAATCCGTTCACGAAATGACAATTTACAAGTTGATGAAAAACTTTCAGGACAACCTATTCAACCAATCTCGTCAATACAGAATTTATCATACGAACCTCTTGTTGATGTCTTTTCAACTCTTAACATCATCGTTAATGAGAAAGAATGGCAACTTCATTCTCGACATTCACCCCGGCCTGCAGACGGAGCCAGTAGACTCTTTTATAGACTACGTCAATCGCTTTCGTAGAATCATCATTCTCATCAATTCCCTGCTGCCATCCACGACCTGTCAATCTTCAATGTTGACATCGATTATTTGGAACGCCATCTACCTTATCCAGAGTCTCATGCCAGTAGAGACGGACTCGAGTGTATTTCAAAAGTTAAAAAACTACATTGAAGTTGATGAATTCATCCTGTTGGTCGCAAAGTCCCTGTACAAGCTCGGTGCAAAGGACGAACTCTTGTCATTCGCAAAGGAGGCTGTGGATTTTGATGCCAAGTTCTCATCAATCGGAATACTCGTAGATCTTATAAATGGGCAGATCGATTTAGCCTACCTCAAGCTGAGCGGATTGAAGAATGTATTCGTGCAAGATGAGAAGATGAACAAGTTTATTAACGATTCCCTATCAATTCTCGAACTTCAATATGGCAAGATAACAGAAAATCAAGAAAAAGTTGCTTCTGTCAAGAAAAACTGCTTGAAGCGTCTTTCAGAATGGTCCAAGGTCCAGACCCCTTGTGATTGCAATGAAAAACAGGACATGAAAGATCGGGAGTTGTATGATTGGAGGAAGGAATTCGTAACAGAGGAGATTGAATCCAACTTCCATAAGGGCTTCATATTCTCCACGAGCGAGAATCAAGTTAAATTCTTGGACAACTTGAAAAGCGTATACGCCAGCAACGCTTTCAATCTCGCAACAACCCATCTCAATTTTAATCAGTCCTTTGATGTTCCCTTGTTTGGAAATACTTGCATCGACTTTCTTGAGAGGTTCAAGAAAATTTCAAAAGAATCCTCTTTAACAAATTTGAACATGAACAAGACGTTCTTCCCTATCAACGGAGAGCCAATACAACAGACCGAGGAGATAGCATTTGATGCTCTTTTAAAGTTTTCCGATTCCCCGAAATTCTTAAAAGCGTTTCTGAAAATACTAAAGTTGGACCCTATCCTAGATAAGTTTTGTGAGAGCCACCTTGGAGCCAAGAACAAAGACAACGTTGCGATTGAAAGTCTATTCAAGTTCATCGAAGTTAACCTGCGTCAGCACGTACCAACATCCGATACTCCCCGTATCAACACCATGATACAAAAGCAATTGGAACATCTCACTGACTTGTTTATGAATGAACCTGAGATCAGAGTTCCTCTCTGCGCTGGTCGTCTCTTGAAGATGGGTGAAATGTCCTGGCTCGACCAACGACCAATCATACTTGAAGACGATAGCAATGCTGAAGACAATAAAAAGCTCACTCGCCAAAATGTCAATGAAGGTCTCTTGAAGTTGTCAGTTAAATTCACAGAGAAAAAAGCCTACAAACAATACTTTAAATACGCTGAATGGTCTTTAGTCCAATCCAGAAGGGAATTCTCCTCTATCGATTTACAGAAGTTCAATAACTCTGTTATTTTGACTCAAGTCTTGTCATTTTACTCAATTCCAGATGAAGAGGAGGCCAAAAAGAGTATTTACGATCACTTGACATTGAACAATTCTACTCTAATTCTCACCAGTGATGAAATTGTCAACGAAATTTATAAGAGGGCCCCAGAATCGACATGGGATGAGATCAAGTCCTACTTGACAGGAATTAACGATCAATTTATTGAAGAAGTCTACGGCACATTTATTGATTACATCACAAAGGCATTTGAAGCTTATGAACTGTTCCTTGGTACAAATTCAAATCTCGGCAAGAGCCTAGAAATGCGCACATGCTGCCTACGCGTTCTCGAGATGCTTTCGTGCGATAAAATGAAAATGTTTGTCGACCTCCATATGACAGGTGGAATCTCTCAAGACGGTCTCACTTCCTGGATGCAATCAATATCTGAGATCCTCGCAAGACTAGAGACTGTGAATCATGACATGACAACGAATAAGATCTTTGGCTTGATATTGGTCATAATCGAGCAGTTTTCCATCAAGGATCGAGATGCTAGCC
Source organism: Gyrodactylus salaris (assembly GCA_000715275.1). Lineage (NCBI taxonomy): Eukaryota > Metazoa > Platyhelminthes > Monogenea > Gyrodactylidea > Gyrodactylidae > Gyrodactylus > Gyrodactylus salaris. Next base: position 56,384 of record JJOG01006412.1, read on the forward strand.
TCAAGAACAAGCTAATCAACCATCTCTTCTACCCATTGTGTGGTATGGTAACCTCCCGAAGTCTCCAAGATCGAATATTGTACCAAAAAATCACTCTAAAAGTACCTGAATTCGAGTGCGTACTTTTCGACATAAACCTCTTTCTAAGAGAGCTCAACAATCTATCCATGACAAATGACCAGCTCATCAGTGCCTTCTTTGAGCGCTTCTTCCGAAAGCTAGAGCGTCTATCCAATCAATTTCAAAGAGGTCTAACCTCCATTGAAGGGTTATCGACCAAGGAGAGTCAACTTGTATTGAAAAATTATATTAGTAAATATTTGAAAGAAGCCGTGATGCATTCAACCAAGTTTATTCATTCCCTCATTGTCGAGGGAAGTAACAATTGCGCCTATCATATCTGGTTTGAGGAATGGGTAAAGGATAATTTTACTCCCAAGTTATTCCAAGAAATCGAAAACGCCTTTGATGCAATACAAATCATAGAAGAGACCACACTAACTGATATCTACTCTCGTCTTTTTGGCTTCATCAACAACTTTTACTCTCTATCTTATGGCATCAACGATAATGAAGTCGGCAGTGATTCCATAGAACTCTCCATGCACGATTATTCTCACATTTTGTGCTATTATAGCTTTGGCAACCTCTGGATCCCTGGGAATGATAACGAAGAGCCGCTCAGGTTCTCTAGAGTAGACCAACGCTTCTTCATTATGAAGTCAAAGACCAATCCCAAAGTTATAAACTTTCATGTAAGTTCAAAGATTCTCGAAAAACGTTTAATAAATCTTTTTATCACAAATCATTTCCAGTGCTCCAATGGTCATTCCTACGCCTACTTGCTGAAGACGTTTGATGAACCCAACATTGATATCAGTGTTATGCGAAGTTTGAATTTCTCCAACCTAATCTACTCTCAAATCGATCCGCTCTGCACAATGATCACGTACAATATTGTCAAGATGGGTCCAAGGACTAGTCTGATCCGTATGGTTAAGGGATCCACCACTCTCTTATCAATCTACAAAAAGTCCTTTCAAACATTTCCCAATGCAAAGAACCTCCCTCAGTTGAGTGACAAGATGGTCAAGGTTTTCTTCTACTTTGCTCGTAAGCACCTCGAGGAGCAGAATGCCACAATAAACGACTTTTTGAAGAATCGTAATATCCTCTCTAACCATGCAAAGCTGGAAATATTCAGAGAACTCCTCAACGTTGTAGACTCGAGGATGCTGATTAATGAGCTGTGGGGTAGTAGCCAATCTAATAGTCACTTTTGGTCCATTTACCAACGCTTCACTCATACCATGGCTAGTAACACCATCTCTGGTTACGTTGTCAACCTCGGCGACCGCCACTTGGACAACATTCTCGTCAACCTAATGACTGGCGATGTCATTCACGTTGACTTTAGTGTGGCCTATGATGTCGGAATGAATCAGGCTGTGCCGGAACTTGTGCCCTTCCGTCTCACCAATACTCTGGTCAAGTCAGTGGCCCCATTTGGTAACTTGATAGGCTTCAAGGAGAAACTTACTCGATGTCTTCTACAGAATCGTCAACATGCGCAGAGTATCAAGTTCATTTTGGAACGCATCCTACTCTGCCCGTATCAGATCAAGTCTAGACATTATGACCAAATCGTCTTTGAATCATATCAAGTGAGCACTATTTAATTCCTCCTAATATTACAAGACCTTTCAAGACTAAAACATGTAATTTAAGCTTAACCCTCCTAGGGCCAAGCACAGAGAAACTTTACATTTTGAGAAGTTTATTGCAGATTAATGAGTGAAAAAATTTTGTCTCTAAAATTAAAAAAAAAACTCCTTCAAAAGTTACGAAAAAATCTTAAAGCTCACTTTTTTTCCGAAATCTGAGTCACCAGATAGAAGATTTTCAACTTGGCATATAATTCGATGAGCAATCTACAAAAGGAAAGATATTTTTTTGACTACAGTTTATTTTCTGTGCTAAAAGGCAAATCTTTATCGATTACTATCATTTCTATCAAGAAGTCTTTCTAAACAATGATTTTACTTTGCAGTCTGGTCTATACATGGACAGATACAAGAGATTTATTCTCGACACCTCAAAAGAAGAAGATAACGTCTTTGCTTTGGTCGCCCTCAACATCCTCTCCTGCCAACAGACCTATATTGAGCTGGCAAAACTCGCGACAATTAAGAAAACCAATTATCAACTGAGCCAAGTGAAGATGATGCTGGAATATGCGAAAAGATATCTCGCACGTATAGACTACTGCATTGATGAAAATTATGAAAATAAGAACCTTTCAAAATTCCTCTCTCTCTACACCTATGTGATGGAGAATAATGATGGCAATTTGTTTTTCATTGATGATTTAAACCTACTACTCAGTAGACCTGACATTGTTGAGCATCAGTGGAAGAATGATATTGTAGAGTACAACCAAAGATTTGTCGCTTACTCGAATTACATCAAGTCATTGGCAAGTTACCTCCAGGTGACTGTGGTAGATCTCAACAGCAGCATCCAGCAGACTTCATATGAAATTTCCCAATTTTCCTTTGAGACGGAGATATTTCAACTTCGTGAAACTGTCAACGACGAGAGTCACCTCTATGTCATCGTGTTGTCAATACTCTCAAACTACTATCAACTCTTGTCCTTGGAGAATTTGAGTAATCCCATTCTCTACAGTAGATCCACTCTATCGCAGTTATACTTTCAGTCAAAGTTTTTTATGCCAAAGCAAGAAAGTGCCTTCCAGAAGCACTTTCCTCTGCTGAATCTAATTGAGAAGCTCTACTTGCTCAGAGATGAATTCTGCAACGTATACCTAAAGGAACTAATTAGCACTATGAAGCCCTCCAGAAGAGACTACAACCTTTTAACGGTCATTAAATACTTTATCGAACAAAATCAACTCGAGATGATTAAGAGCTTCCTCAAACAACAACTCAGCATGCCGTCGAAGAACGTGCCATTCATCAAGTGCCTGATGGAGATTTGTGAATGTCTCAAATCAGTCTCCATAGAGTTGGGTCAGATACGATTGACCGGAATGAAAAAGAACATGCTCATGAAGATGGTCTTTATAGCGGAGCTCATTGATCCTTTTAGCGCCTCGGACATACACCACGACGATTTGACGACATTTGGCGAGTTGAGAGGAATAAATTGGTTCAATGAAATCTACAAGAACGGTCTTTCGACCCTGGTGAACTTTATGCTCAAGCAAATCGAGTGTCAAATGGCTCTCTTTACCGTGTCCAAAGCAAGTGTCTTGGAGATGCCACACGTTGACTGGTTGAATGTGAATATCTTTGATGAATTTGACAACTTCTTCGGTGTATTGCTTACAAGACTCTTTCTTGTGAATCAGTTCCTCTTGACCGTATTCACGTATTGGATTAAATTATCGGAAAGCATGAAGACGACTGAGCACTTTTATCAATCCACGTGTCAGATGGCTGTCAGAATTTTCAACGAGAGATTCTTCAGCCTCAAGTTCAACCTCCTGCATTCCTTCTATATTGATCAAATGCTCACTAATTATCAATCTGTCATCGATCACGCCAACTTGATTGCACTGACCTCAGAGATGGAGTCTAAAAAGACCCATCTTGAGTACCTGTACACAATAGATGAACAATTTCACATCATCTACAACTCATCAAGTGACCTCCTATTACAAATGAAGAATGTCGATCCGAATCATCTCAAAATGATCACTTTTATTGAAAGACTTCGCTGCGCCAAGAGTTTAAATGAGGTCTGTGATTTGGAAGAAAAAGAGACGTTGAAAAGCTCACCAGAGTCCCCAAGGGACATTTATCAAGGTCTCATGAATGCCAAGGTCTTTGGCCTCAACTCGGACCTACCCGTTCACAAACTCCACAACAGAATATCGAGCACCCTAGACTGTCTGCTCAACTTGGACGGGCAATACCGCAAGATTATACAGGAACTGGAGAGAATCTTTAGGATCGGTCTTGATGAAGGCTTAGAAGACGAGTTGATTTTCAATCAAGTTGACAAGATCATTAGAGGACCTTTCTACAATGACGTTCTCCAGCCTCTTTTAGACGGTCTTTACGCGGTCTCTCAGACGGATTCCATTTTCACAGATTCTATCAAGTCAAGGATCAAGATGTTCTCAGACAGCGTTTTGGCTCCTTTTGGTGAAAATTATGTAAGATCAATCAGAATTTAGAAGGAAAATATGCTTACTTTATTGTTTAGAATGATTTAGTGCAAAAAATCAATATTACTTTGCTGTCAGTTTCTGAGATTAGCGTATCGTATTTCATTTTAAGAGGTTAAAAGGTTATGAATTGAACTACCCAATGGATTAAAACGTAATTTTTTACACTACCAATCTTCTTCATCATGTCTAAACAGGCTGCAAGTTTTGACTTGTAACTCAGAACTCAAAAACAGAATATCAATTCTTATCATAATTCCCTGACTATTCTAAATGGATTAAGAATAAATAAACTGCTGACTTATTTGGGTAGCCTCAGCTACAAGTCTACTTTAAACTGACCACTTTTTTCCAACAGATCAACGTCAAGAAAACACCAACAGATACAAACGATTATTCGTTAGAGGTGCAAAGAAAGATCTCTGAAAAGCTCTACTCCGATCTTAACGTGCGCGATCAAATCGAGGCGGTCATCTCGGAAGCTACGGACCCGAATAATCTCTCGCAAATGTTTGAAGGATGGCAATCATGGGTCTAGAAGGAAGAAAGCTTTTTGTCATTTTATCTCCGCCTGTGAGTTTGAGAGAGCTTTCGTTAAACAAATGAAAGTTTTCAATTTTTTCCAATTCATTGTTTGTGGACGCTACACAATACAAATGATCACAGCCTGCGCTCAGAAACCTAAGAGGTCCTTCTGAATTGAATGTCCATCATACTCTCTTGTTTTCTCTTAATGTTGAATAAAATCATTTATTTTCTCCTTTTCACAACGGTAAATTTGAATGCTTCTTCCAGGGATTTTTGAGCTCCTTCTTCCTTAGCATCTCGAGGTCGCTGCAGATCCTTGCTCGGGTCATTCTCGGTTCAAGAATATCGTCAACATAGCCCCTGGAGGCTACTGGGAATGGGTTCGCGAAAGCCCTTATGTATTCCTTTTCCTTATCTGCTGATGCATTGCGGAATATTATGTTAACAGCGCCTTTGGCTCCCATAACGGCTACCTGTAAAAGTAAATAGTTTTTCCGGATCACTTTATGCCTTTTAGTAACATTTTTTAACTTCTTGACTAACCTCTGCTGTTGGCCATGTATAATTAGTATCTCCCCTCAAATGCTTTGAACTCATGACATCATAAGCACCGCCATAAGCCTTTCTTGTGATGATAGTTATCTTGGGAACGGTGGCCTCAGCATAAGCATACAACAGCTTTGCGCCATGTCTTATAATACCGTTCATCTCCTGTGCTACCCCAGGCAAGAAGCCTGGCACATCAACAAACGTCACCAGAGGTATATTGAAGGCGTCGCAAAACCTCACAAACCTGGCACCCTTTACCGATGCGTTAATATCCAAGCATCCAGCTGCCACTTTTGGCTGATTCCCCACTATTCCCACTGACTGTCCGTTCATCCTAGCGAAGCAGGTGATTATGTTCTTGGCGTAATCTGGCATTATTTCGAAATATTCCCCATCATCTACTATTTCATTGATGACCTCTTTCATATTATAGGCCATGGTCGGCTCTAATGGCACTATTGTATCCATGGATGGCACTAATCTATCTTTAGGATCGTTGTTTACAATTATTGGAGACATTTCTCTATTTGAGCTCGGTAGATATGGTAAAAAGTCCTTTAAAACGTTCAATATTTCAACGTCATTATCAAAGGCTCCATGCGCACATCCAGATACGGAGGTGTGTGTCTTAGAGCCTCCTAACTCCTCTTGCGTCACTGTTTCATTCGTCACAGACTTGACAACATCAGGTCCTGTGATGAACATGAACGATGTATCTCTGACCATGAAAATGAAATCAGTGAGGGCTGGCGAGTAGACCGCTCCGCCAGCGCATGGACCCATAATCAGGGATATCTGCGGTATAACTCCGGATGCCATAACATTTCTCTGAAATATTTCCGCATATCCAGCCAAGGAAGCCACACCTTCTTGAATCCTAGCACCACCAGAGTCATTTAAGCCTATTACAGGAGCGCCAACTAACATTGCCTGGTCCATAACTTTGCAAATCTTTTTTGCGTGAACAGCGCTAAGACTTCCTCCGTAAACAGTGAAATCTTGACTAAAAATAAAGCACTCCCTACCACGTACTTTGATTCTCCCTGTCACAACACTATCTCCAGTGGGTTTATCTTTCTCCATACCAAAGTCAACGCAGTCGTGTTCCATAAATTGGTCATACTCGATGAAGGAATCGTTGTCAGCTAAAAGATGGATTCTCTCTCTAGCGGTCAACTTTCCTTTGCTGTGTTGATTGATAATTTTGCTTGGTCCACCTCCCAAGAGTGATTTCGAGCGTTTATCATAAACATTCTTCTTTGCCTCTAGAGTGTTCGCGGCTGAAGAAAAGTTTTTGAATCTGATGCTTATTTGGGCACACCTCTTTATCATTATTTGAAACGGTTAACAAAGGTCTATGTAAACAATAGACATCATTTAAGTGATAGAAATGAAATGTCTATAATTTGACAAAATTTTAACTGTACAACTCATCAGTTTATGATAAGACCTTGATAAAATTTATAAATTCAAATTCAACTTTTAATATCTGAATGATTCAGACGGAATTGTTTTGTTGATGAACTTCTGTTTCCTAATTTTATAATGAGAGTGCTCAATTTAGTTTAACGACTGTAAAACTACAGTTGTGTGTTGCTGGTTTTTATTAAAACTTCGTTTGATATAGAATTCCTAATATATTATATGCTATCCTCTTGAAGAATCAGCAAAAAACTAGTTATTATTTTAATCACTTTAAGTAGCATTCGACTGTGGGGAACTACATGTATTGACATTAAATCTAATTGACGAAATCTCAATAATGAATTGAAATGGTATCATTAATTGAGAGAAACACTGAATGATTCGAGTTGAATCAAGGTTTGTTTAAGTAACCAACCGTTTCAAAATTATATATTATTTGCAATTTACTTCTCTTAGAGTGCTTCTCTACTTTCATTTGATAAATTTTATCAAGTGGTTCTGATTTTGGAAATTGCACTCAATGATTTGCAATCTAGATGATATCAAGCAAAATACCATAGTTAGTAATAGGTACTTGAAAAGGATTAAAATTATAAATACTCCTCAGAAAAAAGGTAAACTTCCATTCTCTAATATGATCCTTAGTTAATCTTAAATTAAAAGCTAACAATAAAAGGCGAAGTTTTTCAGTGAAGCACACTAGACAACATCACAAATCTTTTGTATTTTCCCATGAAATCGATAATTTTGACATTATCGAGCCACAGATTCCGCAATCTGTTAAAAATCAGACTCCCAACAATCCAATAAAGAAACTTCTGCTCTTTAATATGTCAAGGAGCCATAGAGTCCGACTAAGACGCGCATCTTTCGCACACGAATTTGCGCATAGTTTGAATTTATGGATATCATTAAATTCCAAGTATGAATCCCTTCACAGATGTGAACCCTACTCATTAAGAAGATTAAAATATAGAGGAATAATTAACAACATTACACAGTTCTCTCTACCCCTAGAGACTCCAAGAAATGCTGACATTTCTTTCCATATGATTCCATTGACATATTTCGATAAATTAATTAATGCAGAGAATCTAGTGGACAATTTGCTAACGAAGATCGATCTCTTTGAGTCATGTTGGAGTTCAGAGGCTAGGCTCTTAATAGATGTTCCCGACTATGCCTTACCAGAAGTCAGATCCCGCGTCAGCTGCCTCTACCAGTGGCAGAAACAAGTCTTTCATTTCACTCTTGCCCTAAGGCTCGTCTGCAACTTTATTTTTATCGATAGTTCCTGCGAATTTCATTCCCCGCCAAGTGGTTTATCGAAAGGTGAGTATATTTTTAGAGCCCTCTAAACAAAAATAAGACCTGATATGTATTTTTAGATATCAGTGAATTCCGATTGATAACAAGCTGTAAACTCGTCAACTCCAGGATAGAAGCTTACTCAAAATGTTTTCAAAATCTGTTCCTTCGTTCATGGATGTTGCCACAGATTTCAACCGGTACAAAAGCAAACCAAGGCTCTAGCAACTCGCACCGAGATAGTGGTCTCACCTGGGGCAACTCTTGTGACGTCCTTCTCCATATGAGAAGAATCATCCAGCAGACTTTGGATTGGGCCATTGCTGAAAACAACCTTCCTGGGCTATACGTAGATCCCAGAAAGAATTTTCTAATTTCAGAGTGAGTTTGCCTTGACCTCCCTCCCCAAATGTACATATATCACTAAATGATACATTCATCAATGATGAGTCATCATATATTTAAGACTTATATTTTGACTTGAAAAGATAGAAAAATGCGAAACTTTTTAGAAATAAAGTGAGTTTAATATTAAATATGCTCCTCGGGTTATTTCAAGGGATTTGATTAAGAGAAGATAATTACACCAATCAAAAGCTCATTCCTTTTTCTTTAAAATGCGATAAACTTTTAGTTTTATGGAAGCATTTTTCTAGTAGTATTTTCAACTTTTTCTTAACGGGACCCCAGTGTCCCAAGGGTTAACATTTTTTTGTTCCTTTCATATACAAAATAGTTTAAAAAACCTACTCTAACAGAAGCCGCGAAAAGACCCCAAGAAGTTCAGTGGACGAAATTCAAATACTGAAGAACATTCCGAATTATATGGGAGAGAGTTCACAGCTGTCCCTCTCACGATCCCTATCTCAGGAGACCTTTACGAGTGCAAGCGCCCGGCCGAATACAAGTCCAAGTGCAGTGTCCGTGAACGACTCTCTAGAGGTCATTTCAACGACGAATAGCCTCAAGAATCTACGCATCTCCAACAAGGTCAGCACCAAGAGGAGGAATAGATCATCTACAAAGGTCAATTGTAAACTGACCTATGCTGAAGTTGCCAGGGCGTCCGTTGGACCATTTATTGCCTCGCCTACTCTATCTATTTCTAGGTAATTTCTCTTTTAATCAAACCCTTGGTTTTCAATTGACATGTTTACTTGAAAGTAGTCAACATAATTTTTGATCTAAAATATATCAAGTGTAAAGCGACTCGCTTTTAGCGAGGATGATATAAGGAGCAAGAAATAGGTATTTTTCATAGACTAACACTCTTCTAAAAGTTTTGCTTATTTTTACTTAATAACCACACTTTTAAACTTTTATTGAAGCAACTCTCAAATATCTATAATTCACAACTTATCGAAATTTGAGTTGGCGCCAAAACGGGATTTTCTCGACTATCTAAAAATGTTGTGAGAGATAGGAGTAATATTTGGGAATTACATGAAAATTGCTATCATTTAGAAAAAAAGTTCTCAATTAAAAGCCTTACGTTAGGAAGATGAGACTGATGCGCGACATCTAAACGGAGAATATTTTTAAAACAATCTGATTATCTTTAATTTGATTATCAATTCAATTGGCAATGTGAGTTCTTGATTATTTCATTTAGTCCGCATAGTTAAAGCTTGCTTATTCGTAAAGAATTATGTAAGACATTTTAAGCGTTTATTGATATTGAAATGAATTAATCGCAAGCACAAATTTTCAGCAAAACCCCCCACCAATAATCGAGATCCATTCTTCAAGTGTTAGCTCATCCATGAACCTACCGAGCGTTTTTCCAATGTGGATAATGCTGACAAAGATTCCTTTTTACTTGAATCAGCAGCTGGTCCAGACCACTCTTAAAGGCCTTCCGAATCTTCTAGAGTGAGTCTTTCTCCTGATCAAATTTTTCTATATCTAAATTTATAAGCTTATAGAACTTTTTATAATCTTTATTCTAAAAAATAAAACTCCTACAAAAATGATCTCACAGATATTGAACCATATTCTAGTATGGGCCAACTCGATAAACTCAGCCTTGATGTGACCTTGAAGAAGTTACATCAGACATGGTCAGTGTCGCTCGACTCCCTGGAGGAGTTCTTTGGCAATATAACCAAAATGATCGTCTTCCACAGGAGGGTGATGAAGAATAACTGTTTTATTGAAAATGAAAAATCTGAAATCTCCCAAGGATACAACTGGTATTTGAATATGATCGCAGAGTCCTTCAACCTCATCGGGATTTCAGAGAGCGCAAAGGGGAATTTCACAATCTCCAAATTGTCAAATGAATATTTCGATACAATCAATTTCTACTCAAATTCGATATTCTTATCAAAGAAATTGGTGAGCTGAATTAGACTTTTCATTATTGAAACTTTAAACCGATTTGTTGGGCTGTCATTCATCTGTTTTAAAAATCTATAATATCTCAGAATAGAGATTGATTTCACAAGGTGAACGAAGCTCAGTCGAGATAGTATTTAATTCAATTTTCAGATTTGTTTTCTTAGAATATCAACCAAAAAATTGAAACATTTCTTTTGAGAATAAACTAATTTCGAATCTTTCTATAAATGAATAGATATTATGTGAGTTTCTTGCTTTAACTTTTTTAGTAGTAGTAATTAACCATTAGTAGGGCGAACACAAATGGGACTAGTTTGAGTCAAAACTGAAAAAATAGGCAAAAAAGGCATTTATGTCTAACGGCTACAATTTTTTTTTCGAACAATTCAAAGTTTTGTGACAAAATAGGAAATATATCTTTTTCTCGATGACTTGTAAATTACTCAGGGAACTCTCTTATGTAAGCTGACATTCTTTAAAATGACCTAAGAGTTTTGGTGAGAAAGTGCCAAGATTACTTGGTCCAATAGAATTAATCTACAGACTCATTTTACGTCTCGGATTTTGATTGCAAAAGGCTTTTTGTCATGCCTTAAAATCTTTGAAAATCAGCATAGCTTGGCAATAAGAATAACAATAAAAAACCAACTTCACATACCTTAGTTTTTCTCATACTAACGATAACACCTTATGACTATTGGAAAAATGTCCTACATTTTTTCTTGGCTTAAAATGATTTTCATCCTTAAACGAATCGGCTAAAAAAGAATTTATAATGTGGCATTTGGTCGCTCTAACCATCAGTCCCCAGATTCATTTTCGAGTCTTATTCTACATTTCTAGACTCTTGACTTGATCGCAAATTTCAAAGTGTACTTGAAAAGGGAGTGGACCTTCTTCGTGACGAAGATGGACAAAACCTACAGGGTCCTCCACAAATTCTTGCTTATAAAGGATAAATCGCCTGAACTTTTACAGCACCTTACTTTGCTACATGACCGAGGAATGAATGTCTTTTCAACGATAATAATCGAGACCGGGCTCACTTCACTTCAGGTGTTGATCAAACGCCACTTTCGTAAGATGAGAGAGGTCGAGGTGGAGTCTAAGGACTCCTCCATACATAGGAAACGTGACATAACAAGTCGAAGATGTAACTCTGAGAGAATCAAGACCATACTCTCCTTGAGCGATACAGTAAGTTTTGCTATTTTTTCCTAGTCATGTTTGATTTATTTTGGTATAATCTGTGTCAACTATGAATATTTGGGGGGATCTGGAATTGATTTTATTGATCGATGTAATTCTTGTATTTCAGTGAATAGACATAGATGTAAAAAATATCATCTCAAGTGTTTTAAACTGTTGGATATATATCGATCAAATTATTTAGAAAAATAAAGCCCCCAAAGATAAGTCTCATTTTTCTTTGAAAACTAGGTGGGTTTGGATGAAATGAAACGAATTTTACGCATTTTAAATCTCACGAATTGACCTTTCTACAGCATGTGAGGTGACAAAGATTTTTATGCTAATTTCTCAAAACATAGCTCTCATGAAATATATTTCTTGATCTAAACAAATTAGTTTTTCGTATATCAATTCATTTAAGCTTAAACATCTTATGTGTCAAGAACGATTTTTAACCCATCTTCATAATTTTATGCAAAGTAGAATCTTTTTAATATGAGTATACTGCTTATAAACCAGGAGCTGCTCTCCTATAGTATTTTTAAATGAAAATCTCTTCAATCCTTTAGCTTATGATGATGGCTCAAAAGTTGAAAAGCAAGATTTTGATCATCCCAAGGATAATGATACGCCTCAGAGATGTCTCAGGTGCAGAGGGCTATCAAAGAATCTTTAAGGATTTGAGAAGGAAATTCCTCCTAATACACCAGTTCACGCAGCACGAATCTACCTATGGTGAGCCAATGGCACTGAGCCATTCAAGCATTTCTAGGGATCGATTCTGTGCTCGATATTTGCTCATTTTAATAGGCCAAGAAAAATGTAAACAGAGATAAATAATCGAAACATTAATATCTATATATTTCTAGGTTACCATTAATTATTCAATTTCCGAGTTGCTAAATTAAATAGGATTCAAAAGTATTTATCAGTGTTTTCAAAAGTACGGAAAAGCAAAACTTTTGAGCTGAAATATCCCTTAATTTAAGGTTGTTTTATAAAATATTTCTCTTTTTATAAGTAGAACTACTGCTAATGTGGATTTGGTATTTGATGCATTGAAAAATTTCCTTTTATGTGAATTGTTTATTGGTTCGGATTTTAAGCTCACCTGATTAAATATTTCGATTTTTTAAGCTTTCAAAGATTAATTTCTAAGCCAGTAGGATTTCAATAATAAATCTGCTAATTCACTTTTGATATTAGTTAAGCACAGACCTAAATTCTCACTCAATTGGCAACAGATTGCAAGATTGATCCGGTTTTCTCAACTAATTAAATAAAAAATTAGAGAACACCTTTCAGACTTGTTTCTTATCAGACTCCCTTTATAAACAACACAATACTCGTTTTATGTCTATATTGGGATCAAAATGAATCATTGAAAAAATGTATGCTACTTTTCTAATTAGTTTTAATTTCTAGGCATCTTGACATCATTTCAGAGCATAGGTTTGTCAAGGATACATCTAGACACAATAAATGATCACTTCTCCAGAGAGAACTCCAAATCAGTGAACTTGTCGTTAATGCTAGTTGATCGAGAAATCAAGGCTTCCTCAAGCTTGATAACTCATATACTATACAAAGTAATTCTTTGTTTTAATATTCAAACTGTTTTCTTTTTATTCAAAGATACTGACCCATGAGCAAACTTTTTCTATTACAAATCCTCATATTTGCATAATTTAGCTGAAATGATTGTAAGTCAAGCTATGATTGATCATGAAATGAATTAATTACAAGAAATATTTTTAAATAATTCCATCTCATAAGCTTTTATCTCATTAGAGCCTTCAGCTTCAATTTCTACGGCACAGCAGAAGGCCCCGCGTCGACACTCCTTACAACTTAGGTGACTCTGTGTCAACTCGAATTGCTTCTCAGACGACAAGTCATAATCTTCTTTTGATAACAAAGTTGCATGTAGACTCAAGTGAGCAATTCAATAACTCAAAAGTTCTTGTGACACTGCTCTTGCATTATTAACCAATTTCTTCATCCAGAATGGAATGGCTGCTACTTCATAAAGCATTCAAAGGACAACCAACTACTCTTGGAAACGTTTGAGAAGATTATCAAACTGGAAAAGAATAAACTCGATATTCAAATTATCGACGATCACACAATCCAGTTGCCGATCATTGTCATTAACCCCTCTGATGACTCATCACTTTGCCAGAGGTCAAAAGCAAGGGGTTACATGAACATTTTGAACAAGAATCTTCTAGCCTGCAACGACATAGATCAGCCTTTTGATCAACTAGCTGCTCTCGAGTTCTCCTCTTTCAATAGCCTCTTGGCAGACATTCCACACGCCTTCAATAGACACATGATGGACATTTCCAAAGTCATCACTCGTATCTTAGGTCTATGTTGTCAAAACAAAGATTAATGTCAGGGATGTCAAAAATGTAAACCTATTCAGCCCTACCAATTGCACTTATTTTACTCGCTCAAAACCAGATGTACACTCTTTTTTCACTATTTACATTCCGATATCGGTCTAAATTTAGCTAATTTTTATTGGCATTTACGATTATTCATTATAACATTCCCTAATTTCACATCATGATTGAAGGCGGTTGGCGATAATTATTTTATAAACCTTTATAAATTGAATTGTGGACCCAAATATGCAGATCTTATCCACAAAACTTCTGGGTAAAATAAAGAGTCAACTTTTTTTAGTCTGATTATTTCTAACTAAACTAAGTCAAAACGTCCCTCTTAATCGTTCAGCAGTTTGCGCAGTTGTGAAAATCACTGACACCCTCGGTCGCTCATTCCTAAGATTAAAATACATCTAAAATTTGAATAGTTGAACAAGGTTTGTGGCACGTGTATTTAGCTGAACATATTTCGGTTTTCAAGGAATCTCTGGAGGTTGAGTCACAAAAGGTGCTGACAGAGAGGAAGGAGACACTTCAACCATTAACGCGTTACAATCTTTTTAGACAGTTGCACAATCTGCTAAAATCCTTTGACCTCTCATTTTCACTCCTCAAATCATTCATCGAAGCCTGTCATAGAACAGGTAATATTCAATCTTTAGGAGTAATTCAAAAGTATTTTTTCTCATTCCTTCTTCCTAGATAGCGATCCTGTCTCAGACAGATCAAGGAGCATCTTTGATGACTCAATACGCCTTTTAAAGACTTGGTCTCACCTAGTGATGAGCTTCGATCAATTCCGAGGTAATGGAAAAGTCCTACAAATCGCCATTGAAGGTTGTCAATTCTTTAATAAACTCTATCAAAAATCTTCGATGAAACACATGACCAATGAACATGTTGATGTAAGATTTGCTTAAAGCAACGAATCAGCAGACATAAAGATTTCCTTTTTTTAGTATCTCATCGGGTTCTTGGATAGGTTTCTGCCATATCTTAATGGTCGCAGCAGTGAGAAGAAAAAACTCCACAAGAACTATAAGCTCAATTGGAAGAGAAAAAAGTTTAAAAGCTTCGATCGAGTTCCTGATCCCAATACAATGAAGATTGCTAGTGCGTTAAGCCCTTATGTTTAGTTTTAACACTTTTTGAAATACTCTTTATGAATCTTAGATGTGGTCATGTTGTGCATTTTATCTCTCGTCTTGGAGACGATAAATTATTGGGGTAGCCAATAAAAAGGGACCCTCCTCTTGCGCTCCAAGGTTAAAAGAAAAGTTTATGTCAAGATCAATTTCCGTATTTTTTTGAAAATGGTTTTAAAATTTTAAACCTTGGATATTTGAGATTATGATCATCAATTAGGATTGCATAAGATATAAAAACTAATTAATTAATTGCCGATAAATCTCCAGCTTAATAATTTATTGACTATGAGAAATAACTGATTTATTTTTGAGAACTGTCAAAAATGTTATTCTTTCAAATTGAATACCTAATTTTATAGGCCATGACAAAATGATAAAGCATATCACAATACTAGAAGATCGGCTTGACACAAAGCTGAGATCAATGAACCTGATCGGAATGCCCATGGCAGCGAATGGCCTAAATGTTGGTCACGAAAAAAATTATGTGGACAAGTTGAGCTTCCCAAATAGCTGGATTAAGGGTCGCATTATTGGCCGTGGCTCATACGGAACTGTCTATCAAGCCTATGATAGGATCCTGCATCAGCCAATGGCTGTCAAGGAAGTGATCATAAGGAATGATGTGCCTTGTGAATCAAAAAATCTCAAGGTCAATTCCGATCGCATTACAGCTTGCCATCGGGAATGTCGGTTGTTGGCGTCCCTTTCCCATCCATCTCTCGTCAAGTTCCTAGGTGCGGAGCAGGTTTTCATCGACAATCAGATAATATTTAGGTTATTCACTGAACTTTGTACAGAATCCACTCTTGCTCAGGTACGCAAGTTCTCTCTGATAATTTATATTCAAATGTATTGGTGATAGCTAGCCAATCAGATTAGATGTGGAAAAATAATGAGATTTCATTCTAAAAATCTTTCCATCCAATAAGATTAAATTATTATTCTTACTCTATTTTGATTGGATGAATCTGAATAGATTAAAATTTACTACACATACACTAACCAATAAGATTATGTCATCTTTTACACTCTAGATTGCCAAGCGTTTACCAGACGAAACCTTTGTCCGATACGTGACGCATGATCTAATAAGTGCCCTAGTCTATTTACACGACCGTTCCATTGTCCATAGGGACATTAAACCCTCGAATATCTTTCTCAACTCTGCTGGGCCTTCTGAAATAAATGCTGGGAGGTGTATATCTGTGAAATTGGGAGATTTCGGGAGTGCCCTCAAAATGTATTCCAATGATGAAAAGCTGTTCGATTTCGTCGGTACCATCTCTTACATGGCCCCAGAAGTTGCCATATCCCGGAGGAATATGCCTCTCAACAGTCTTCACGGCTATGATAAAGCCTGTGATATTTGGTCATTGGCCTGCGTCATTCTTGAGTTGCTGGTCCACAAAAGGCCCTGGTATGTCTCTTGTTCTTATCTTATCAAGTGAAACTAGTCTTAGATACTTCCCATTTTTTGACAGACTTCTATAGATTTAATATTTTTGATAGTTTAATTGATTTTTTAGCTTTGATTAAAAGTTATCTAGCAGTGTAGCAGATTAATTTTGTAAATATTTAGGCACGCTTACACCGACAGCGATGCAGTATTCTATCGGCTCTGCCAAAACCCTGATCCCTCTACAATTCTCCTATCCCCTCATATCGATAGTCTAAGCCTAGCCGGGAGAGAAATCATTCAATCCTGCCTCCAGGCTAACCCTGCCAATAGGCCTTCTGCATTTGAATTGACTCAATTTAGATTTGTTATCTTTGCTAAAAAAATTTTTTGAAAATTAACTTTATTTTCTACTTTTTGTAGTCAAATCTTCTTTTTACCAATAAATACTTAATTATTTTGAAAAGTTGGTATAGCTTTCTTGATAATCTTATAAGCAAATTCCTTCTCAGGTCCAGAGTTTAGTACCAAGTCGTCCAGAACAATGCGTATTCTATCGATAAGATCTTGATGGTAAATCGATTGCCGAAAGCAGCCCTTTGAGGCTTCAAGATAAGGATTCAAATACTGAAGAACTGGCCGAAAGTGATGTATTAGCACTCGGACCATAAGTCGTTGAACTTTATTTATTACATTGATTGCATCGACTACTCTAATCACTAGAGTTATATTGTAATATGCCAAGAGGTTCTTCAGTGAAGTGACCATTAAAGGAATCGTATCGATAAGTCTATCAAGTGGTACATGTCTCATTAGATCAACGAAAGCTGTAAAGGCTAATTTAAAGTAAACCTTGTTATTCTCAGCGAACGCTGATATAATTAGCGGCAATAGTTCATTGAAATCTTGCTCTTGAAACGTTGAAGACCAACAGAGTTTCATACCATTTCCACTTGAATGATCTGTTGTAAAGTTGAGACGTCCACGACGATAAAGTTCACGGAACTTTGTTGGGTGAAGATTCTTAAAGGTCTTGTTTGAACTAGGTCTTCCAATGTCCCAAATGTTTTGTTCAGCTTGAATTGTAAAGGCTCTCGCTTGCTTTACTTCTAGAGAGACATTAGATCCTAGTAAATAGACTGAAGCTTTCGGCTTAACCTCTTCCCTCTGACAGTTACACATTCGGAGATTGAAATAAAATATTCATTGAGAAAATTTATAGTAAAAACTCACAATGGTTTTAGTTTGAGCAGACAATAGATAAATACTATTTGTCACATTGAATTTGCCACTTTGGATTTGGTGCCAATTCCAATGTGCCAAGGAGTAGTAATCTTTAATGAGATTAATCTTTTCTACTTTTTAGATAGAATTTTAATTTTACGCACAAATTTCGCCATTGTTTATTCTTTTGTCAAACTTTTGATTTTAGTAAACTTGTTTCAATACATCACAACTGAATAAATCAACTCGTATACTTTATTTCAAAATGATTGACATGATGAGAGAGAGGACATCTGTGCTATCTGAGGAGGATAGCATCTTTGATACATCATTCAACAAGGAAGGCGTTTGGTCCTTTGAAATAGAACAAAGTTTTCATGAAGCCCTAACCATTTATCCTCCTTGCGGGCGTCGAAAACTAATACTCTCAGATGAAGGAAAAATGTTTGGTGAGTTTATCAATTTTTAATCGAATTTGCATAATACTTGTCTAAATTTCAAGAGTGTAAGTGCAAAACTATTATTTTTTGATTCTTTTGGCTTTTCCGATTATGCGAAACCATAAGCCAAATAGGATATGAATAGAATTTAAAGAAAAAGTTATAAACATTTATTCATTTATCTATTAAAAATTACTTGATCGTTTTGGTTCTTTTAGATTTATTTAGTAAAACCTCTAGTCACTAGAGTCTAGTGACTAGAGTCTAGTGACTAGAGTCTTGTCAGAATACACTATTCTTCTTTTAATCAAGTCATTATGTTAAATCAAAAACTGTAAATTGAGAATAGTTTTAGACATCTTTCCCAAATCTGCATTAAATAAATTGATATCTAGGAAACTCTAAAGTGATAAATCATTACGTTGAATGTTGGATAATATTAATCGATTGCAAAAAAAATATCCAGACACAAGTTTTTATAGCCTTTGCTTTTTATGTACAAATTGTATTTATTCAGTTATATATCCTGTGGGCATGTTTATTAGTTAAAATTAGGTGACCCCCTTCTCTCCTCCGATGCATTAAAAGGAAAAGACAATGGATTACTCAAATCCATTAGCTCAATGAATGATAGTGTGTGTGTGAAAATTACGTAACAGATGATGAGTAACATTGCTTTTTTTCATCTTATTGTGTTATCAGAGTTAAAACTAACAAATTTAGGGAGAAACGAGCTAATAGCGAGGTACATCAAACTACGCACTGGGAAGACTCGCACGAGGAAGCAAGTCTCGAGTCATATCCAGGTGTTGGCGAGGAGACGTAATAAAGAATTACCCATCATTCTCAATGCTAGCGAGGACATTCATGATGCGATTCTCAAGGCGTACGACTCAAAGTTTTGCCAAAATAAGACTCTCAGTGATGCTGAGAATATGTTTGAAAACTTTGGAGATTTATTCGACAACTGCAGCTCTGTTGATAGCCCTGGTGAGTTGCTGAAAAAATTGAATTCGTCTGAATCTTCCACAGAATCTTGTTCATACTCTCAAGAAGAGGAATTCACTTTTATTTTTCTCTTCTCTTTAGGGTTTTCTCAAAAATTGATCTTTCAAGCAACCGATCAGAAACTTATAAACACATGTGCGTGAAATACTTTATTTCTATTTTCTACGAGCTGATTTTAAGTGGGGTGAAAATAAACTTTGATGTCTATTGTAGCCAACTTTGAAAAAGTCGGCCAAAAAATTTAAGAGTTGAGGCTAGAAATATTTTTTTCAATATGTGTCACAAACGGTAAGGAAGCGATCTTCAAATTTTTGCCGAGCCAAACATTTTTAAAATTAGGGATTTGAAAGAGTTCGAAACTATTTTTTTGTTACATGAATGTATTCTATAATTTAATAAATAGTATTTGTTTTTTTTTGCTCAAAATACGACATTACTTTTCGATCGAGCTAATACCTATTCTTGTGTTTTTCAACATTTCTATGAATTAAAAGCTTATGAATTTGGGTACGATTTTTGAAAATCCAATGGTTAGGAAGCACTTCTTTGTTTGTAAAGTGATTCTAGGTAAGGCTACCCAATAGAAGTCATATTATCGTACTTATTGTTAATTTCTCTCCTAGAACATCAAGAGAACAATTATCTCATTGCCACGAACGATATTAATTTAATTTCGTTGAAGGTGAACTTTTCCCTGGAGAACTACGTAAGTTGTTCGATTATGATATTTTATGTATATTACTTACGGCATTTCTCTAATTACAGAAGGACAGAAAGTTTGAGTTAATTTCCTTCAACACTCAAATCATGGAACGCGTGAGTCGTGAGACGAAGCCAGTCCCTGAATTCCTCACTGATGAAATCTACGATACTCTATCCATAGATTGGCCAAATGATCTTCTTCTCAGGCCAGATAATAGATTTCTATCGATTAATTATGTTGACTGTGAGAGCTTTAGCAAATTGTCGACTGACGGCTTCTCTGTACCCTCTATGGATCTTGAGTAAGTATCTACTTTTGAGCGGCTACTATAATTCTTATTTACTCCATATTTAGATTTGAACTAATTTCAATCAATGATCTGGATAACATGCTAGAAATTTCATTGGATTTCCATCTTTTCCAACGAAAAATCGCCTCAATGAAGAAGGTGGGTCTCTATGAAAGATCATAAATCCTCCATTTCAATTGATCTATTATTCTTTTCTAAAGGCTTTCCGCTTGAACGAGATGAACATCAAGATTAACGAACTTGTCTTGCCAGCTGAGATCTTTGAAGTATTTGCAAAGCTCAAGAGAGTCGAATATATCAAAGACATTACAGTTTCGATTGTGAGTACCTTTCTTTTGTGTATTTTCAAAACTGAGTTGTTTGCCTTGTTTACTGCAAGGACGTTTAGAATTGCATGTTTTGATGTCATCAATGTGTGTAGTTGAATGTGTCATAAAAAATCATTTTTCAAGGTTATTTCAATTATGCCAAAGAGGAGAAATATCTTTGGCCTTGTTTTATTATTCAGACAACTGCCTGACATGAATCCAAGACTAAATACTCACTTTTACAAATTTGATAATTGATTTTAAAAATAATGTTGAAAATAATAATAAATAAAAACTTTATTTTCTTTTTTTCTAACACAACCAATTAACTTTCATATAATGATAAATTACCAGTTTTTAAAGTTCAAACTTAAAGACAACACTAAACAAATCCCCTCCGAGTTTCTTGGCGAGCCAGGAGTTCTTGATGACAGCCAACTTCAAAATGGGCACCTTGAAGTTGGCATAGAGGTTTGTGTGAATGCTTCGACCCATTCCTTCCAAGAGGATGAGGTCAATATTCTCCTTTTCAATGAGACTCGCAAGGTCTGACGATATTACGCGAAAGTCAAGGAATGGCGAAGAATGGCCGTTGTCCGTGAGAATCAGACGATTCTCGTCTAGTGCCTCTTTAATTTCACTCACAAAGAGACTTATGTTCTCAATGAGTATCTTGAGTTCATCGATTGTGACGTCGTTTATTGACGGTTCCTTATTGGCCGCAATAATGACCTTGGTCTGGCCGTTCTTGCAGGAAAGGAACTCAATGACCAGTGGCAGAATTCCTAGCAACAAGTCTGGCCCAGAGTTGTCAACGAATATTATTATGCTGTTTAGTGTGTCCTGTTTCTCCTTAAAGAACACGATCCACTCCTCAAAGTTGTCTATGATCCAGGGTCTTTTCTGGAAAGGAAGAATTATAAACTCGTTATAAGTCAAATTCTTATTCACCAACGGTTTTACTAATATTTTTACTAAACTCGAATTTGATGCGACATGTCTTTCCTTGGATACGCCTTGAGATAAGACGTATTTTCAACTCAAAATTTAGCAATGTATTCTATGAAAAATCATCTATCAATTAAAAGGAAAATCATGTCGCATCAAATTCAAATTTTCAAGTATTGATTTTTGGAAAAACACAAAATTGATAAAAAATCTTTATTTTCTAGCACTCGTAACTATAATGATTCCTAACTTTCTACGAAGCATCTATAGTTTAATAGTTAGATACCTGCAAGAGCTGGCAGGTCTTGTCAAACATGTGGATGAACTTTTCCGAGGAATCCTGATCAAAGAAATGCACAGCTTCAGCAGAGCCCCAGTCGTACACATTGCCAGCAAAGACTCCTTGGAAGATGTTCAAATGCCGCTCATAGAGGTCAGCGATCTTGATCTGCTCTAGGCGCTCGCTTATCGCTGACAGTGCGTTGCAATTATCGATTTTCTTCTGGTGCATAAAGGGATCTGGGAATCCGTAGGACGTGAGATGCTGCAGAACTGCGTCGATTAGGCCGCGGATTGTGAAGGCCCCCTTCTCACTCGGTCGGAGCTTCTTCTCGCGGAGGAATGAAGAGAATGACTCATTGAACTTTCTACCCCTCTGGACTGCATCCTCGGAGCTCTCTTGGCTCTTTACCGCCATTTCATGGAATCTACACTTGAGTCTCTATTGTGAGTTGGAAATAAGATTATTTCAATTACGCTTTCAAATTAACTATATTTAGTGTCTAAAACTGTATCTGTATAATTTATTTAAACGACTAAAATTCCGTTCCTTCTTTCATCTTATTCTGGATACAAGGGTTTATTAATTGAAAAAAAGTATTTTGGCTCAGAAGATGATAAAAACTAGGCAAATTCACTTCAACTGTATCAATCCAATAGCTCCTAGCCTCTTCGTCTTGTGAGATTTGCCAGGTGTCCGGATCGTAAGACTGGGCATTCGCTAGCAGTGGAAAGTAAGAGAAAGACGTTCCATGTACGTAGTTCAACTGCAGTGAATCCAGTTCCATGATTCCGTCAGTGGAGAAGCGCTTTTCAGCTTCATTCTCGCTCGGCCCGTCTACTTGGCAGGACTCGCCGCTCTTTGCCTCATCTTTGTGTTGGCTGTCTGCAATCTTAAAGTGCTCAGAGAAGCTGCTCTTTGTGTTATCCGGTAAATGGTCGTTGATTGTTGAGCAAAAAGCTCCGACTGCGCCCAGGTAACCCTCATGACGCAGGAACAGCGCTTTCATACTCCCTTGTGACCAAAAGTTTACGCCGTAGGATATAGACTGTAGTTTTAAATAAGTTTTTTAAATCATAAAGGTCAAGTTTTTCAACTTTTTAGTGAAACTTGAGAATTTTTATAGATTTCTGAAATATCTTTTCTGACTAACTAGAGTTGAGTATTTAGAATTTTTATGAAATATCCTAAATTTCGTAACAATTTGAGTACTCACTTCCATAGTTATAGAGTGGTTCCTGATGAAGAAACCACCAAAATAGATTTTTGTAAGATCATGTATCTTTGCATAGAGGTAGGCCAATTGACCAATGTTACTAAAGAGTTAGAAGAAATAATTTACTTTGATACAGTTATCAGCAGGGATTTCAACATGTCCGCTTCAGTCTTTTCCTTGTGTGGATTCCGAGCAGTTAGGCCGAAAGAGCTTGCGATTATGTCACCACGGAGGCCCAACTTGTCGTAATCCTGGCCGTAGATGTCTTGAACCAACATGTCAACATTTCTGTGATCGCCTTTTTCAGTCAGACTGAGTAGTTCATCAAATTTGTATTTTCCTACAATACAATATTCGTCTCTACTTATAAGTAAGATGGTAACAAAAGAACTTTTAAGTCAAAAGTTACTATAAATTTTATAGTATAAATTAGAGCTGTTAAGGGTCAATTCAATCATATTTTTCACAATACTTCGGTCATTCTTCTACACTTTAAAGCGTATATATCAGAAATTGGTTTACATGAACTATTTTTCTTATCGATCACCAAGGCAAAGAAAGCGTATTTTCTGAAAACTCTTTGATCTCTATAATTTTGAGGCAAAAAAATGATTGTTATCAAATAAATGATTCTTTCCAAGACAGTAAATGAAATTAGATTCGTGATTAAATTTAATTCAGTTAGTAATTTTTTCGGGAGAAAATCAATTTTAAATCAATTAATGCATCAATAGTTCAAAAGTTAACTATAACATACCATTAGTTAAAAGACTTCCAATGCCCCAGAAAGTGCCTCCGCCAATTGAAGTACCTCCAAGCCTCTGATAAGAGTCGGGACCATCAACCTTGATTATACTCACACCAGACCCGATATTGACCAATAAAAACGGATATATATTGACCATTGACGATTGGTACGACTTGCATGGGGACATCTTCTTATTATAAGTATATGATTCATCAGGAATGTTTGCGAGCACAAATTGACAACCTTTCACAATGCAATAAATTTCGTCGAGCTTTTCAATTTTTATTTCCAGCTTCTCCTCAATCAGCTAGATATATGAAAATGAGTAAGGATTTTATCGAAAAATGTCTTCTTTTGTTTGAAATTACTTGGACAAATCTATAAGCGCCTCCGCCTGTCACTTTGATCTTTCTATTTGTGCAGTCTTCTTTAAAGATTTTGAATTTAATAAATTCAAGGCATTGATCTATTAAATTTGTCTCGAATTTAACAAAGCAAATGCGAAATCCTTCATTCTCAACCGTTTCATAGTTGTATGGATTACTTATATCCTCATTAGCTTGAGGAACTGAGCTTGTGTATTGATATTTAACAACGTATGCTAGTTTGGCGAGAGAACCACCTATGTCTAGAACTATAACATTGGAAAGACAATCGCTTATTGATTTTTGACAATCTGTCAAATCTATTGGCGTCGAATAGTTCATCTCCAATTCATAACTGCGTCACAAATTTCTTTCTGATTTTTGTTATCTCATGTTTTAAAATCTTTTGTTTAACACATATCATTTTACAAATTATGTATTACGGCTGGGGCTCCAACTGCTCTGCCCAACTATCCGATTCTTGTGATTACTCTATAGAGAACCCTTCCATTCTTAATAATCATAATTATCCAAACATAAAATCTCTTTGCTTTGGCTACGATCACACAGTTTACCTCTTGGAGGACGGTTCGGTGCATACCAGAGGTTCAAATGCATTCTTCCAACTAGGTTCCAAAGACCCAGAAGCGAAAACTTCAATAGTATATACATATTTTCACTTTTTAATAGATTAGTGCCTTTGATGATAGAATTGTCTCTGTCGTATCTGGAGCTTATCACAGTGGCGCATTGGATGAATACGGCAGACTCTACACCTGGGGATGCAATATAAACGGACAATTGGGTTGGCAAGGAGAAGAAGGCAATGTTCAGCTAGTTTCCTCACTCTTGGATTATAAAATTATCCAAGTAAGCTCAAAACAAATTAATTCAGGTTTCAATGGGAATTGAGCACACGATTGCTCTAACGGAAACATCTCTCCTTTTCGTCTGGGGAGACAACTCGAAGGGGCAGACGTGCTCTCACTCAGCTCATTCAGAACCCAAGTTGCTGGTTGAGTTGCTTGGGCTGCCGATTAAACAAATTTCCGCCGGTGGCTATCATAACTCAGTACTGACTCCATCTGGAAGTTACTTCTCCTGGGGTTGGAATGACCAAGGACAAATTGGTAATGGAACCATGGAGGAAATAGTCAATGTGCCAGTTTTGAATAAATCCTTAAAGAAAGTAAAGATAATCCAGATAGAAAATGGTGAAAAGCACAGCCTCGTTCTCACAAAAGATGGCAAAATGTTTGCCTTTGGTATGAACAAGTGAGTTCCTAAAATTTGAAAAATTATTATTATTATCAGTCCAAATTATCAATTGTACTTAACATAGTGAAATAAATTTGTTTTACGCTTAAGAAAATCCTTCAATTTTGTCATTTGATAACTCTTGCATAAATAATTTGATATTTTTCACAGAATTTTCTTCATTGTCTCAAGTAGAGGAATTCTATTCTTATATTTCTAAGACCTTTAAAAATCGATCATTATAATTAACCAATGAGAAGCTTTGAAGTGTGTAAGCGTGCGAATACACTAGCTCATGTCTACCCTTTTTATGGTCTTTGATATTTAGTTTTGTTTAAAGGCTTATACGATAATATGAACAAAATCAATTTATAAAAAGAAGAAAAAGGCAGAGAAATCTTTGATAAATACTATTAGAGTCTATGGCAATAAAAAAGAGGCAGAAAATCTTTAGAATAAACTTTTCTGGATACTCAGTTTAATTTTTGAATTCACTTCAAATTAATAAAATCACTGCAAAGCACGATAAGGGCAACTAGTATTTTATAATTAAAACTAATTTCCTATCTAAATTAAAGAGTCAAACGGTTTCCACTTCTTATGCACTGATTTATCAAGGTTTGGTCAACTAGGTCTTGGAGGAGACATATCATTTATAGAATCTCCGACGGAAGTCATAATTCCGCGAAGGAATATAGTACAAATCGCTTCTGGCCGCTATCACACCGTTCTCGTCACGACAGCTGTGGACTACTCATCTGCCTGCCTATCCGGCTTCGGTTTCTCGGACTTCAACCAACTAGGACCGAATACAAATCAGCCTAAAGTTGTCGACATGATCGATATCCTGGGTCCGTGGTCGGTCGTCTTGAATGAACCAGTGCCGCGATTCACAAAGAATATCCTCAAATGCCTCGTTGTCGCCGGAGATTGCACCGCTATAAAATACTGCCCTCCTGAGGTTTGTACTTTTCTATCAAAGACCAATTAAGAACCATTATAGCCAATAAGATTTTCTCTTTTTCTTATAGAAATAATCAAATTCTAGAAAACTTGCATAAAATCCACAAAAGGTACAAATCTTACAGATCAGACTGTAACAACACCCACTCTTGATTACAGTTTAAATAAATAAAATTTATCAAAATAAATTTTTTGTAATCTTGAGAAATTCGCTGCCTTTCAAATTTTTATGCGGAAAGAATATTCTAGAACTAACACTTGAAATAAAGAAAAATGTAGAAAATAAAACTCATTTAAGGGCTTATTCATTAGATTAGCTCATTTAGAGGATAGGCTTTGGATTTTAAAATTGTGAAAAAATTAGTTTTTAGACAGAAACTAATGCACCCAGGCTCTTACATTTTTTGAGCTATCTGACTAAAATAGGCCAACAATAAGAAAATTTGTGGCCATGGCAATAATTTTTCTCTCTCATTGTAATCAAATCCAAAGTCCTGACATTCTATTAGTTAAAATAACTTGCATTTCCAATGCTTTATCCGTGCTGAAATCTAATTTTTCTAGTCTGGTGAATTGACACATGACACTCGCCGGTTCGGTCCATATCACACTTCAACCAAGAAAGTCGCCCACCTTTCCAGTAGCCTCTTGAAGATCATCGAACGCATCAACAGTGAAGACCTCATGGATGTTGATGAGGCCAAGGGCCAGAGTGTGCCGCAACTAGACGCCACAGAGACGCCAAGAGCCCTGTCGCAATCCGAAGAGAAAGAGGAGGCCTTTCATTTGGACTTTCTCTACCAGCAACTCTTCCCTTCCTCTCTCAGCAAGGTTCTCAAGTTGAAAATCATCCTCAAGTATCTCGAGAGTGTCTATTCATCCTTTGGCTGCTTATCTGCCAGTTGTCTGGTATCTAAGTGAGTATTTCCATTGAATCAAGATGCGTTTGGGCTAGCCAAAATATGCAAAATTCTATTTTGTCCAAAATATCAATTATTAGGTCGTTCATAAAGTAATTTCGTATTTTTGTTGAAATTGAGAATTTATTAAAAATGGTAAAAAATGTCTAAAAAATCAAAGAAATAATTTCCATCTTATTCAATTACTGTATCTTCTGCCAACAATCTGGGAGTTTTTCAATTCCTTTCTTCCAAAACTCCTCGCTCTTTGAGCTGAAATAGTCTTAAACCAAAATTTCGACTTCTGAGCGGGTTTTGAAGATTTTTTGGCCCAAACAATTTTGAAGGTCTTGCAATAGGCAATTATCCGACGGAGGGATGTCTGGAGAATATGGTGGGTGGTCCATCCTTTCCCAATTGAGCTGTGAGATTTTTCTTTGAGTCAATAAAGATACGTGAGGTCAAGCATTGTCTTGATGGAACGATACTTTTTTTTGATGGGCGTAAAATCCGTATTTCGGCCTCAACCGATAAAAGCTGAGTACAAGAAACTTCAGAGTTGATTTTAATTTCATTTTGGAGTATCTAATAGTGAATAAAGTCCCTGATATCCTAACAGCATAATCTTTTTTTGATTGGTCGTTGGTTTAGCGGAAAATAGAGGAGGATCAGATGAACTTTTTTTTCGATGATTATTCTTGTAAAGAATCCATTTCTCATAACAAGTTACAGTCCTACTCAAAAATGGGGGTCTGTTGTGTTTCTCAAGCAAAGAAGAGCCTGCGACAAATCTCTTTAGTTCTTGGGCATATGTCAATTCATGGGACACCCAATAATCAAGGTTATTCACATAGATTTTGATGTGTTTGTGCTCCAGCCAACCTCTTGGGATGCAAGTACTCTATTGCCTGAGCCATCCCGGTGGTAGTCGGTTTTAACTCAGAAACGATGGAGCGACTTGAGTAC